>OX371263.1:38585347-38829347 GCA_947311025.1 Lypha dubia
TATTCATCTTCGTCTAACAGAAATCTTCGATACAAGCGAGCAAGACGACGGTTGGTTTGGTAGAGTTCACCTTCTTATGTTCGGGGATTTACTTCAGCTGCCTCCTGTTAGAGAAAACTCCGCATATGAAGATATTCCGTCTGCTCAAGCTTGTCAGATTATTGGCTCCATAGGCTCTCCAAATATCTGGAAATCATTGTTTACTTATGATGAGCTAATAAATAACATGAGACAAAGGAATGATAATACTTTTGCAGATATTTTATCTCGTGTCCGTCTTGGTGTTCTAACAAAAAGGGATCAATAAATTCTATGTAAACAACTCTTGCCAGTCAAGTCTACATCTCTTACCTGTCGCCTTAAAGAAATCACAGATCACTTGTCATCCCTACCAGACGACACAGTTTGTCTACTTCCAACAAGGAACATGTGCGAGCAATTCAACGTTGCTATGCTCAAAAGGATAGATCAGCCTGAAATTGAAATCACTGCTATTGACAGTATTGACAGCCCTCGCTTTCTAAGTAAAAGGGCGCGAGAATTTTAGGGAAATATGAGGATGATTCTTCATTGACGGCTGGACTTGAGCATAAACTCGTTTTGAAACTTGGTGCTCGCATTATGCTAAGGAGAAATATTGATGTAAGCTTAGGTCTCGTGAATGGTTCTATTGGCATTGTCCAAAATCTTGTTTATGATATTCAAGACCGAACGAAAGTACAGAAAATCAAAACGAAGTTTATCCATGGATTAGTGTACGACTTGGAGCGCGTTACGACAAAATTTGAGGTTTTACCACGGGCATATGTCAATCGTGAGCAATTCAGTATAAGCTTAGCTTACGCTATAACAGTACATAAAAGCCAAGGCTTGAGTCTTAATAATGCACTATTGGACATAGGCTCATTACTATTTTCTTGCGGTCAAGCGTATGTTGCACTTTCTAGGTTGAAATCCCTCTCAGGTGTTCACCTTATAAATTTTGATCCCAGCCAAATAAAGGCACTAGGAAGTGCCATTCTTGAATATAATCGACTAAGATCATTGTATCGCCCAGATTTATCCCCTCTGCTTTATAGTAAGAAAAATAAACGAAAAATAAGTGATAGAGAATGGGCTTTAAAAACTAATGTATTACAAGTTCAAGAAGAATCACAGGTGCCACCTAAGAGGAAAAACCCTTTCAAACCTAATAACCGAACAAAGAAATCCCGACCAGACAAATCTGGGATATGAATTATGGAAAAGAAATTGTTACCAACAATTATTTCTAGATTTTTAGAGAACCTATGGAGCCAATAATATCTCCACCTGACGCAGTCATCATCACAATAAATAACCTAAACATATGTAGACTTTAAATTAAAAAAATAAAATTATATATACATACATATAAATATTTATACAAAAACAACTTAGAAAAAAGAAGTGAGATCCACACAAAAACATAAATGTGAAAATAAGGCCAAGTTCGTATCCAAAAAGTTTCGGCCGTAAAAAGTACTGAGATCAAAATAAGGACCAAGTTCTTGATAGGTACAATTCCATCTCATTTCTAGGAAACCTGTAAGCTTGGCAAAAATTTTTTGCCTTTCTAATATGGAAAGAATTCTTTAAATAAATTTTGCCAAGCCTATGGTTGCCTAGAAATGAGATGGAATTGTACCTATCAAGAACTTGGTCCTTATTATGATCTCAGTACTTTTTACGGCCGAAACTTTTTGGATACGAACTTGGCCTTATTTTCACATTTATGTTTTTGTATGGATTGGTATTTAAAACAAGCGTTGAATTAATTCAGAATTTTAAAATCAGTTCAAAATTCAATACAAAGGTTAATCTCTTAGCACCAAACTATAAAGTTGTTGAGCATTATCAGGAATATGTTCATGGCATTAATATGCAAGGGCTATGTGAGAATCCTACGGCCGAACAGTATCGTGACTACATGACTCGTCCTTATGTGTACGGTGAATATGTAGAGATCATCGCGGCTTGTGCTTTATATCAAGTCCGTATTATAGCAGTTCGGTGTGGATACATAGAGTTTAATATCGGACGAGAGGAATGGCCGGTTATTGTAACTGAGTTCTCGGGTGAAAGAGATGAAGGCCATTTCGATTTGCTCTGGCCTGCTGACACTTTGTTCCACTTCAATGCTTTGCCTTACAAATCTCCACCATCCAGACCTACTATTAACCATTTGGCCACTGACCGGAATGTAAATGTGTACCATAGAGCTCATTACGTGGCTAGAAGTCTGGTAGAAGAGAAAACAGAGCGACAAATAGAGTATGAGAAGAGAGTTGAAGAGCATATAAATGAAGAAGAAATAGATCAGTCTAAGTGGGCATTTATCAAGAAAAGGGGCCGCCCGAAGGCAAAAAAGGTAGGGAAGCCTAAGACTTTAGCCAACACCAGAGAAGAACAGTTGCGTGAAGCTGCGGCTAAATATTCTAAGTCTAACCCCGCGGTGCACCAAAGGGCTGTAGCCAGATATTCTGCATCCCACCCGGAGGTGAACCAAAAGGCTGTGGCCGCATATTCTGAGTCTCACCTCGAGGTGCACCAAAGGGCTGTAGCCAGATATTCTGCATCCCACCCGGAGGTGAACCAAAAGGCTGTGGCCGCATATTCTGAGTCTCACCCCGAGGTGCACCAAAGGGCTGTAGCCAGATATTCTGCATCCCACCCCGAGGTGCACCAAAGGGCTGTAGCCAGATATTCTGCATCTCACCCGGAGGTGAACCAAAAGGCTGTGGCCGCATATTCTGAGTCTCACCCCGAGGTGCACCAAAGGGCTGTAGCCAGATATTCTGCATCCCACCCGGAGGTGAACCGAAAGGCTGTGGCCGCATATTCTAAGTTACACTCCGAGGTAGAGCAGAAAGCATATGCCCAGTATTATCTTACTCATCCAGAAGTACTAAGAAAAACGAAAGAGCGTTATTACTTTAATAAAAAGTACAGATATCATCGTCAAGTAGATAGTATAAATAATTTGATGAAACAGCTCAAGGATCGGTTACAGGCAGAGAAGTTAGTTAAGTGGGTGCTGCAACATCGAAGCAAAGTAATTAAACAATATTTGCATGAGCACGAGTTATTAAAAAATAAGCTTACGACCAGAGTAGAGAAGTGTGAAAGCCTTTCAGGTGACAGTACTTTACAGAACAAGTTAAAATATTTGGTTGGTGAGTTGGTTCACTGTAATACTCAGGAGCCTTATCCACAGGGACAAGATCAAATTGACCAATGTATAGAAGTTCAACATGATGTTGCTACAGCTGAAAAGTTCTGGCCCTGTAACCCTGAGATTTGTAATCTGGTTGATTCTTCTTTCACAACTTTGTTGTCCGCCTTCAAGTACTTTATGCATTTAACACCAGCCACGTTGTTCTCTTCCTTGCAGAATGATGTGTCACTATACTTAACACACTTCAAGTCACTAACTTCGTTAAAACATCATTCACCTTGTTTGAGGACGATTACTAGACAGTTATACCAGTTGAAGTCTATACGTCAGGAACTTCTTACTATTGATGACGCGCTAGATCTAGCTGATGTAAACAAGTTGAAAGAGATGGGAAAGTATTCGAATCAGAAAACGGTCAGTGTTGATGTGAAAGTGGGTGATATCAAATTTAACGAGGATAATATTATTGAAAAGTTCAAGTATGCATTTCAAGATTTGTCAAAGATATGTAATGACACTCCCAAGAACGAGTGTCGATCTTGTCGTCGACTCAACTGTTTGCGTGATATGTCAAAAATAGACAGCCTTCGCAAGCCCATCAACACTGTCGTTTGGAATAGACTTGAGGAGTTTTATAAGTCCATTAATAAATCGCCAAGTTCTTTCATTTGCAACACTTGTTTAAGAAAACTTAGATCGAATAATATGCCAAGTAACTGTGTGTTGAACTGTCTACACTTCCATGCAATTCCTGATGAAATCAGCGAGCTCAACACATTTGAAAAAAATGTTAATTCAGCGTGCTAAAGCTTTCCAAGTGGTCTTGAGTATGATTCCTGTTGGTAACGAAAAAATATCTAACAAACAAGCTATAAAAAAAGTCAAAGGTAGAACTTTTCATCTGCCTTTGCCGCTCGAAGCTACATTGAAAAAGCTGCCTCATCCGGAAGAGGCCGTTAACAAAAATCCAGAGCTCTTCATTTTGGTACGTAGTTCTCCTACGAAAAATAAAATCGTATGGCAGGAGTTAGTTGTCGTCAAAAAAGTGTTTAGAGCTCTTGCTTATTTAAAACAGCACAATGAACATTGAATATGAAGTGGAACACAGGGACACAGAGGCTGATCTGGTGCTTGAAATCACTGCTCAAAAACACAACGAGAGTGCAGAAGCAATGATCACTCAGATATCTGAAGAGACAGAGCAATCAGAATATGAGCAGTACACTATTTATCCTTTAAATGAAAAACGACAAACTGGTTCGGTTACTGCTTTGTATCAGATGTTAAAGGTTAATGCTGCCCCGTTAGACTCTCGTGATCACTTTATTGATGTTAAATGTTTTCCAGACTTATTTGTTAAAGGACAGTTTGGTCAGTTTCATCCACGTCCAGTAAAGCTCACGTCAGCTGAATTTATTAAGTCTCTATTAACATCTAAAGATCCCAGGTTTCGTCTGAATCAGCAGTATCTGTTTTATCTCCTTAATGATGCTAATATCAGGCAGTTAAGCGCTGGTGTATTTTATAAGCTTAACGTTACTCAACAAAAAGAAAAGCTTACAGCAGCATCTTATATTGAAAAAGTCAGTAACGACCAGTTGGAAGGAGACTTACAAGCTATATTCACCCGGCTGAGGAATACCAAACAATTCTGAAAGAATCCGAGAAGTGACGTGGTCTGCATGACTAAAAACTACGGTCCTGCCACGTGGTTTTTAACAATTTGCCCATCTGAGTGGATGTGGGATGACTTAGGACATTATATTAAATAAGTTAATGGTCCTGAAATGGCAAACAAGCCCACAAGTGAGTTAGTTGCACTCGACCCTGTATCTGCATCCCGATTCATCGCAAATAAGTTCAAGGGGATGCTGGCATTCCTAACGTCCTCTGCTGCGCCTCTTGGTGAGGTCATTCATTACTTCTGGCGTAGAGAGTATCAGTCCAGGGGCCTCCAACACTTTCATTTAATGCTCTGGTTAAAAGACACACCAATATTGGAAGAGTCGACTGTTGAGTAGGTGGCAGAATTTATATCGAAATACATCACTTCTACTATTCCTAACAAGGACACCTCACCTACGTTGTACGATCGCGTTGTCAAATATCAAACGCATAGGCACAATACTTACTGTTTACGAAAGAAGAAAACTAAGCGCGGCTATGCAACTGTATGTAGGTTTGGGTTCCCGCGTCAAGTGACTGACACTGTTGAAATTCGCGGTGTGGCTGAGTCAATAGCGGCTCGAAAAACATTATCGTCTAACAAAAGGTTGTATAATATTATTCGGTCTAGGGAGTCCATATTTATTAATGACTATAATCCGGCTGTTCTTCTTGCGTGAAATGGAAATGTGGACCTTCAGTTCGTGGGTGAAAAGACAGCTGTGCTGAATTACTATATAACAAAGTATACAACCAAAGGTGAGAAAAGTCACATGCTCGACTCATTTGATACCATAAATTCTAACAAATCTTTGGCTAGTAAGCTTTTCAATGTCGGCCTACGTGCTCTCTGTAATCGAGAATGTGGATCTCTTGAGGCCAGTGATACTCTGCTGTCCATTCCGCTTCATGGTACTGATCCTAATACTACGATAAGATGGGTTGATATTAACATCAACAGAAATCGTAGGGTGAAGTCTAAAAAAGAAATTTTAAATTTGGACTCTGAGTCAACGGATATTTATGAAAAGACCTAAAGAATTAGATGACACACATCTATACGATTTCGCCAGATTGTATGATGTCGTTTCCTCTCGTCCCATTGCTTCGAATGTTGAATATTTCGAGTTGTCTCCATCCAAGTTTCTGAAAAAAAGAAAGCGTCATTATCTCATCAATCATTACATGTATGACGTCAACAAAATTCCAGAAAAATATTACTTTGCCATTTTGATTTTATTAAAACCTTGGAGAATCCTCGCTGTATTAAAAGCTGGCCAAAGTACCTACACCGAGGCGTTTAATGTCCTTAAAGATGAAATAAAAGACGGTATTAACTACGGTGAAGTGCAAACAGAGTTTGTCAACAACATTGACAAGGCATTTGAAATGATTGAGTCGAAAATTTCAGAAATTGAGGAAAGAGGAAACGATGAGATAGAAAACAATGAGGACGGCATAGAAAACCCCCTTGATTTTCATCCAGTAGAGGCACAAAATACAATGGAAGACTTCCGCCAGGCTAATGACTCCATCACATCTGAAGAACTACAGAAAATGATTAGCAATCTCAACACCGATCAACAAAGAGTTTTCAAATATGTCACAGAAAAACTAACTCTTGACTGTACTGTGTTGCGACATTTCGGTAGTGGAACTGGAGGCACTGGTAAAAGCTTCCTTATTAACACAATTAGACACTGGGCAGCAATAAACTTGAAGAAATCAGTGGCTGTTAGCGCTCCAACTGGCATTGCTGCCTTCAATATAAATGGTTTGACTATTCATCGTCTCCTCCAGCTACCAGTTAAACACGGCCAGACTCCAAAATATAAGCCACTCTCTGACCAAGTATTGAGAGTGTTAAGAGCTGATCTTGCGAATGTACTTCTTCTCATTATAGATGAAGTCTCCATGATATCAAACATCACGCTCTTATTTATTCATCTTCGTCTAACAGAAATCTTCGATACAAGCGAGCAAGACGACGGTTGGTTTGGTAGAGTTCACCTTCTTATGTTCGGGGATTTACTTCAGCTGCCTCCTGTTAGAGAAAACTCCGCATATGAAGATATTCCGTCTGCTCAAGCGAGTCAGATTATTGGCTCCATAGGCTCTCCAAATATCTGGAAATCATTGTTTACTTATGATGAGCTAATAAATAACATGAGACAAAGGAATGATAATACTTTTGCAGATATTTTATCTCGTGTCCGTCTTGGTGTTCTAACAAAAAGGGATCAAGAAATTCTATGTAAACAACTCTTGCCAGTCAAGTCTACATCTCTTACCTGTCGCCTTAAAGAAATCACAGATCACTTGTCATCCCTACCAGACGACACAGTTTGTCTACTTCCAACAAGGAACATGTGCGAGCAATTCAACGTTGCTATGCTCAAAAGGATAGATCAGCCTGAAATTGAAATCACTGCTATTGACAGTATTGACAGCCCTCGCTTTCTAAGTAAAAGGGCGCGAGAATTTTAGGGAAATATGAGGATGATTCTTCATTGACGGCTGGACTTGAGCATAAACTCGTTTTGAAACTTGGTGCTCGCATTATGCTAAGGAGAAATATTGATGTAAGCTTAGGTCTCGTGAATGGTTCTATTGGCATTGTCCAAAATCTTGTTTATGATATTCAAGACCGAACGAAAGTACAGAAAATCAAAACGAAGTTTATCCATGGATTAGTGTACGACTTGGAGCGCGTTACGACAAAATTTGAGGTTTTACCACGGGCATATGTCAATCGTGAGCAATTCAGTATAAGCTTAGCTTACGCTATAACAGTACATAAAAGCCAAGGCTTGAGTCTTAATAATGCACTATTGGACATAGGCTCATCACTATTTTCTTGCGGTCAAGCGTATGTTGCACTTTCTAGGTTGAAATCCCTCTCAGGTGTTCACCTTATAAATTTTGATCCCAGCCAAATAAAGGCACTAGGAAGTGCCATTCTTGAATATAATCGACTAAGATCATTGTATCGCCCAGATTTATCCCCTCTGCTTTATAGTAAGAAAAATAAACGAAAAATAAGTGATAGAGAATGGGCTTTAAAAATTAATGTATTACAAGTTCAAGAAGAATCACAGGTGCCACCTAAGAGGAAAAACCCTTTCAAACCTAATAACCGAACAAAGAAATCCCGACCAGACAAATCTGGGATATGAATTATGGAAAAGAAATTGTTACCAACAATTATTTCTAGATTTTTAGAGAACCTATGGAGCCAATAATATCTCCACCTGACGCAGTCATCATCACATTAAATAACCTAAACATATGTAGACTTTAAATTAAAAAAATAAAATTATATATACATACATATAAATATTTATACAAAAACAACTTAGAAAAAAGAAGTGAGATCCACACAAAAACATAAATGTGAAAATAAGGCCAAGTTCGTATCCAAAAAGTTTCGGCCGTAAAAAGTACTGAGATCAAAATAAGGACCAAGTTCTTGATAGGTACAATTCCATCTCATTTCTAGGAAACCTGTAAGCTTGGCAAAAATTTTTTGCCTTTCTAATATGGAAAGAATTCTTTAAATAAATTTTGCCAAGCCTATGGTTGCCTAGAAATGAGATGGAATTGTACCTATCAAGAACTTGGTCCTTATTATGATCTCAGTACTTTTTACGGCCGAAACTTTTTGGATACGAACTTGGCCTTATTTTCACATTTATGTTTTTGTATGGATTGGTATTTAAAACAAGCGTTGAATTAATTCAGAATTTTAAAATCAGTTCAAAATTCAATACAAAGGTTAATCTCTTAGCACCAAACTATAAAGTTGTTGAGCATTATCAGGAATATGTTCATGGCATTAATATGCAAGGGCTATGTGAGAATCCTACGGCCGAACAGTATCGTGACTACATGACTCGTCCTTATGTGTACGGTGAATATGTAGAGATCATCGCGGCTTGTGCTTTATATCAAGTCCGTATTATAGCAGTTCGGTGTGGATACATAGAGTTTAATATCGGACGAGAGGAATGGCCGGTTATTGTAACTGAGTTCTCGGGTGAAAGAGATGAAGGCCATTTCGATTTGCTCTGGCCTGCTGACACTTTGTTCCACTTCAATGCTTTGCCTTACAAATCTCCACCATCCAGACCTACTATTAACCATTTGGCCACTGACCGGAATGTAAATGTGTACCATAGAGCTCATTACGTGGCTAGAAGTCTGGTAGAAGAGAAAACAGAGCGACAAATAGAGTATGAGAAGAGAGTTGAAGAGCATATAAATGAAGAAGAAATAGATCAGTCTAAGTGGGCATTTATCAAGAAAAGGGGCCGCCCGAAGGCAAAAAAGGTAGGGAAGCCTAAGACTTTAGCCAACACCAGAGAAGAACAGTTGCGTGAAGCTGCGGCTAAATATTCTAAGTCTAACCCCGCGGTGCACCAAAGGGCTGTAGCCAGATATTCTGCATCCCACCCGGAGGTGAACCAAAAGGCTGTGGCCGCATATTCTGAGTCTCACCTCGAGGTGCACCAAAGGGCTGTAGCCAGATATTCTGCATCCCACCCGGAGGTGAACCAAAAGGCTGTGGCCGCATATTCTGAGTCTCACCCCGAGGTGCACCAAAGGGCTGTAGCCAGATATTCTGCATCCCACCCCGAGGTGCACCAAAGGGCTGTAGCCAGATATTCTGCATCTCACCCGGAGGTGAACCAAAAGGCTGTGGCCGCATATTCTGAGTCTCACCCCGAGGTGCACCAAAGGGCTGTAGCCAGATATTCTGCATCCCACCCGGAGGTGAACCGAATGGCTGTGGCCGCATATTCTAAGTTACACTCCGAGGTAGAGCAGAAAGCATATGCCCAGTATTCTCTTACTCATCCAGAAGTACTAAGAAAAACGAAAGAGCGTTATTACTTTAATAAAAAGTACAGATATCATCGTCAAGTTGATAGTATAAATAATTTGATGAAACAGCTCAAGGATCGGTTACAGGCAGAGAAGTTAGTTAAGTGGGTGCTGCAACATCGAAGCAAAGTAATTAAACAATATTTGCATGAGCACGAGTTATTAAAAAATAAGCTTACGACCAGAGTAGAGAAGTGTGAAAGCCTTTCAGGTGACAGTACTTTACAGAACAAGTTAAAATATTTGGTTGGTGAGTTGGTTCACTGTAATACTCAGGAGCCTTATCCACAGGGACAAGATCAAATTGACCAATGTATAGAAGTTCAACATGATGTTGCTACAGCTGAAAAGTTCTGGCCCTATAACCCTGAGATTTGTAATCTGGTTGATTCTTCTTTCACAACTTTGTTGTCCGCCTTCAAGTACTTTATGCATTTAACACCAGCCACGTTGTTCTCTTCCTTGCAGAATGATGTGTCACTATACTTAACACACTTCAAGTCACTAACTTCGTTAAAACATCATTCACCTTGTTTGAGGACGATTACTAGACAGTTATACCAGTTGAAGTCTATACGTCAGGAACTTCTTACTATTGATGACGCGCTAGATCTAGCTGATGTAAACAAGTTGAAAGAGATGGGAAAGTCTTCGAATCAGAAAACGGTCAGTGTTGATGTGAAAGTGGGTGATATCAAATTTAACGAGGATAATATTATTGAAAAGTTCAAGTATGCATTTCATTTGTCAAAGATATGTAATGACACTCCCAAGAACGAGTGTCGATCTTGTCGTCGACTCAACTGTTTGCGTGATATGTCAAAAATAGACAGCCTTCGCAAGCCCATCAACACTGTCGTTTGGAATAGACTTGAGGAGTTTTATAAGTCCATTAATAAATCGCCAAGTTCTTTCATTTGCAACACTTGTTTAAGAAAACTTAGATCGAATAATATGCCAATTAACTGTGTGTTGAACTGTCTACACTTCCATGCAATTCCTGATGAAATCAGCGAGATCAACACATTTGAAAAAAATGTTAATTCAGCGTGCTAAAGCTTTCCAAGTGGTCTTGAGTATGATTCCTGTTGGTAACGAAAAAATATCTAACAAACAAGCTATAAAAAAAGTCAAAGGTAGAACTTTTCATCTGCCTTTGCCGCTCGAAGCTACATTGAAAAAACTGCCTCATCCGGAAGAGGCCGTTAACAAAAATCCAGAGCTCTTCATTTTGGTACGTAGTTCTCCTACGAAAAATAAAATCGTATGGCAGGAGTTAGTTGTCGTCAATAAAGTGTTTAGAGCTCTTGCTTATTTAAAACAGCACAATGAACATTATTCCAAAATTGTACTTCCTATTGACCCAAATGATCTTCTTGATGGATTGGATGAAAATATTGAATATGAAGTGGAACACAGGGACACAGGGACACAGAGGCTGATCTGGTGCTTGAAATCACTGCTCAAAAACACAACGAGAGTGCAGAAGCAATGATCACTCAGATATCTGAAGAGACAGAGCAATCAGAATATGAGCAGTACACTATTTATCCTTTAAATGAAAAACGACAAACTGGTTCGGTTACTGCTTTGTATCAGATGTTAAAGGTTAATGCTGCCCCGTTAGACTCTCGTGATCACTTTATTGATGTTAAATGTTTTCCAGACTTATTTGTTAAAGGACAGTTTGGTCAGTTTCATCCACGTCCAGTAAAGCTCACGTCAGCTGAATTTATTAAGTCTCTATTAACATCTAAAGATCCCAGGTTTCGTCTGAATCAGCAGTATCTGTTTTATCTCCTTAATGATGCTAATATCAGGCAGTTAAGCGCTGGTGTATTTTATAAGCTTAACGTTACTCAACAAAAAGAAAAGCTTACAGCAGCATCTTATATTGAAAAAGTCAGTAACGACCAGTTGGAAGGAGACTTACAAGCTATATATTAAGCCGGCTGAGGAATACCAAACAATTCTGGAAGAAACCGAGAAGTGACGTGGTCTGCATGACTAAAAACTACGGTCCTGCCACGTGATTTTTAACAATTAGCCCATCTGAGTGGATGTGGGATGACTTAGGACATTATATTAAATAAGTTAATGGTCCTGAAATGGCAAACAAGCCCACAAGTGAGTTAGTTGCACTCGACCCTGTATCTGCATCCCGATTCATCGCAAATAAGTTCAAGGGGATGCTGGCATTCCTAACGTCCTCTGCTGCGCCTCTTGGTGAGGTCATTCATTACTTCTGGCGTAGAGAGTATCAGTCCAGGGGCCTCCAACACTTTCATTTAATGCTCTGGGTAAAAGACACACCAATATTGGAAGAGTCGACTGTTGAGGAGGTGGCAGAATTTATATCGAAATACATCACTTGTACTATTCCTAACAAGGACACCTCACCTACGTTGTACGATCGCGTTGTCAAATATCAAACGCATAGGCACAATACTTACTGTTTACGAAAGAAGAAAACTAAGCGCGGCTATGCAACTGTATGTAGGTTTGGGTTCCCGCGTCAAGTGACTGACACTGTTGAAATTCGCGGTGTGGCTGAGTCAATAGCGGCTCGAAAAACATTATCGTCTAACAAAAGGTTGTATAATATTATTCGGTCTAGGGAGTCCATATTTATTAATGACTATAATCCGGCTGTTCTTCTTGCGTGAAATGGAAATGTGGACCTTCAGTTCGTGGGTGAAAAGACAGCTGTGCTGAATTACTATATAACAAAGTATACAACCAAAGGTGAGAAAAGTCACATGCTCGACTCATTTGATACCATAAATTCTAACAAATCTTTGGCTAGTAAGCTTTTCAATGTCGGCCTACGTGCTCTCTGTAATCGAGAATGTGGATCTCTTGAGGCCAGTGATACTCTGCTGTCCATTCCGCTTCATGGTACTGATCCTAATACTACGATAAGATGGGTTGATATTAACATCAACAGAAATCGTAGGAAGAAGTCTAAAAAAGAAATTTTAAATTTGGACTCTGAGTCAACGGATATTTATGATGATTCTGTGGTTGACACATACTATCCGCTGTTATGAGTCAGACTTGATCAACCCTCCTACATGAACATTTCGCAACTTGTTAACACAAACAGTCACCAGTTCATTGACTTGATCAGTGCATTGACTTGACCAATTGTGCAACTGTTTGCGTTGATAAATTGCGAAATGCCCAAAAGCTTACTAAGCTATTTTTATTAAATACAAACTGGGTCAGAAGAATAGTAATAAATAGCTGAGTAAGAATAATTGTGCAACATTACAATGTTAAAGAATAATAATTATTAAATACTAATAAATAGCTGATTAAGAATAATTGTGCAACATTAAAATATTAAAGAATAATTATTGAATAGTAATTAAGTATAAATAAGCTAGGTTTAAGAAATAGAATATTCAGTTGTAAAAGCAATCAGTTGAAAAAGCAATCAGTTGTAAAAGCAAGCAGTTGAAAAAGCAGTCAGTTGTAAAAGCAAACAGTGGTAAAAGCAAACAGTTTTAAAAGCAAAGAGTTGTAAAGTTAATATTTATAGTCCTAGAATTTGAGTTTAATAATAATAAAGTTGAAAGATAAAAGAAAATACTAGTGTATTAATTTTAAACATAACATTTTTGGCGCAGCCGGTAGTTCAATTTGCAGAGTACAGGTTTGATACCTTTCGACCAGGAAAAAAGTATTGTGATATTAGAAAGCTATTTTAGCTCAATTTAATTTCATAATACATAATCCTTGTTAAAAGGACTCGTTGTTTTTTTTAAGCTAATAGCACCAACTTCTAAAGGTTTTAATTAGCTATTTTAGCTGCCTTAAGTTGTATCGATTCTATTGGTAAACTAAACAACGACCAAACAAGCTACTCGAAGCAAATGGGACCAGTATATTTGGTAATTAATTTAATAGAATTTTTAAATTGTGTTATTTAAAAGTAAGGAGTAAACACAGCTCGTTGGCAGGGAATTTACATTTACGTGAGAAGATATATTTAAATAGATAGGATAAAAATTTTAGGGAGATTTAAATCATATGGAGGATTTACAAGCGAAACTAAAGAGAACACAAGAAGAGTCAAGGGAAATTTTAGAACGAGTGTGGAGTCTTATTAGGTATCTTAACAACACAAAAGAGTATACAGAATTAATTAAGCATAAAATAAGAAGCCAAGGGAACATCGCAGAATTCGAGAAGATAGATATTTTGTTAGAAGAATTACAGGGACTGCAGGAACATCAAAAAAATCCAACTATATCAGCGGAAATACAAGAAGATTCCCAAGTGAACAGGATCTTGAAGCAGCAAAACGACAGCTTAAAGAAAACCGTTGAGGAAGCGGAACAGCAAATTCTGGAAAGTGAAGAAGAGACGCAAGTATTTAAAGATCTTGTGCAGCGTATTAACCCTAATTTGACTATGGATCAGATGCAGCAGGCCATTGGGAACAAAAAAGAACTCAGAGATAAAACCCGACAAATCGAAACTCTGAAGGCACAGATTCACGAATTGAAGGAAGGCAGAACGAGAAAAGAGATTTCCACTAACAACGTTACAATCAGCAACAACATGACAAGTTTCAGTGAAATTTTGAAAACTATTTCCCAAGTGGTACCGATTTTCTATGGAACAGATGGACCAGACCTCAGTACCGAAGCGAATAAATTTATTGAAGGGTGCATGTTGGCAAAGGATAAACTAGGGGAAACAGGTGATGTGGTCGACATAATTAGGTGTATAAAAACGAGGCTGTTTGGAAATGCATACAAATATTTACACAATAAGGAATTCGCAACTGTAGAAGCGCTTTGTATGGCTATCCGAGAAAAATTTACGAAGACCAGATCATTAACAGAGGTACAGGAATTAATTTTTAATAGTAAGCAAAGTTCAACAGAAAGCGCGTATGAATTCGGAGAGAGACTGGAGGCACTCCTTAGTAATGCAACAGATCTAATTGCATCACAGTGGCAGGACGTTTCCCATCGAAAATCCATGATAGACCATTGTAACCAATCAGCTGTAAGAAGTTACATAAGAGGCTTACGAGATCCCAAGCTGGTATCAAACTTCATTGGTCACGAAAACAACGAGTTATCTACCCTGCTAAAAATAACCAAGAATGCTCAAAATCTATTGGATACTAGCATGTATTTTCCAAACGTCACAACAGTTCAAGGCGAAGAACCTTTACACGAAACGGTTAAACAACTGGTAAGAGAAGTGCGACAACTATCCCTGAATAAACATAACATTTTTGGTAACAACGGCAGCAGAAATGACAACATAACATTTAGCCACTCCATACCGAACAATAATATACAGAGGAACCAAACAAAATACTGCAGTTTTTGCAATAGACAAGGTCATTCGTTGAGCGAATGTTTTAACAAAAGAAACAGCACCCGCTATAATCAAGGCAGATGGCAGGAGTATGCTGATTACAACTCTAGATCCAACCCGCAGAATTTTCCGTTAAATCAAAACAGAGCTCGTATTCAAGGCAACAACGATAGAGAACGACGGTGCTATAGCTGCAATCAACAGGGACATATTTCGTCCAATTGCCCTGGAAATAGTAACAACGGCAGCAGAAATGACAACAATAATAATAGAAGCAATAATAACGGCAATAGAAACAACTACACGCATAGAAACAATTACACGCATAGAAACTATACGAATGATTCGGGAAACGGGGAACGGCCCAGTCAAAATTAACTGACTGGAACGCCAATAAATACAGAGATAACTCAAATCAAACCAGTACTAATCAGAAAGAAAATAGAAAGCCACACTTGGTAGCCGCTCAAGATCAGACATTCAACATTACAAATTTGGATATCAATAGAATAGATATATCAGAAGAACCAGAGAACAGGAACCCGTATACGGAAACAACACAAACCAACAAAGAAACGAAAGAGAAGAAACGCTGCAGTTCACCAAGAAAGCCACGTCGGAGGAAAAATACTCGCATCACCTTGTTATCTGACACGAGACCCACAGGATCGACATGTCACGAAAGTAGAGATGTTTTAGAGAAAGTCCTGAATTGTATGGCAACGATGTTACATTACCTAATGGTGACATGGAACAATATGAAAATATTAAAATATAATATAAATGACAAGTTAAAGGGAAAATCGATCTGCAGCGCTAGTAGGGAAATTTTAAATAAATTCCTGAATTATATGGCAATAATGTTACACCACGTAAATGTGGCATGGAGTAACATAAAAATCATAAAATATGATATAAAAGACAAGGTAAAGGGAAAAAGGAACTTCCTACGATATCATGCACACCACACAGAATCCAAAATAGAACATAGACGGAAGAGCTGTAATACTAGTAACGGAGAACACAGGACAGATGATGCATACATAACTTTTCCTTGTAGAGAAGCAAGAAAAGAAACACTACTATTGTTGGTGGACTCGGGAGCAGATACTACACTTATAAAGAATGAGGCTTTAGCACCACACATAAAAATCAACACAAATGAGCGGAAGACGTTGTTAGGAGCATTTGGAGGGAACATAAGTACAGAGGGAACCATAACGGTAAACCATAAAAGCATAGACACACTTTCTTTAAAAATGCACGTAGTACCAAAGGGAAGCAATTTGCCGGCAGATGGGCTACTGGGCAGAGATATGATGTGGAATAAATCAATAATGGACACAATTACAAAAAACGTGAAATTTTATGAGAGCCAGCAGGAGATAGCTTCCTTACCACTTATTCCAGAATCGCCAAAGTTATATATAGCAGAAAAAACTGCTATCAAGGGTCGCTGCCAAGGAATTGTATCAGCAATAACAACAGCAAAGGGAGAAATAATAGTAAAAAAAGCAGAAATCATGCCAGGAGTCTTTGTGGGGGAAACCCTAACATCCATCAAAGAGGGAACAGCATTCATTCCTATCCTGAATACCAACGATTTTACGATAAACACAGACCACAAAATAAAACTGAATTATGAAAACCCCGAAAACTTCAGAATAGAATCAACGGCAAACATAAATACCACAGGTACCACGGACAATACGGCGAGAACAGAATTACTATTGAAAACATTACAGCTTAGCCCAGATTTGAATCCGGAAGAGCGGGTGTCGATCGAGAACATCTTGAAATCATACGACGACGTGTTTCATCTATCCGGGGATAACCTAACGTACACAAATGTACTCAGCCATAAGATACCAACCGACCCCAGGCAACTTCCAATTAATACTAAGCAATATAGGCTGCCTGAGGTTCACCGAAATGAAATTAATAGACAAGTAGGACAGATGATCAAAGATGGAATCATCATACCCAGCATTTCACCTTGGAATTCCCCAATTCTGTTAGTACCCAAGAAAGCAGGAAAGGACGGGGAGAAAAAATGGCGTTTAGTGGTAGATTTCAGAAAAGTGAACGATGCTACAATAAAACAAATATTCCCCATACCGAGGATTGATGAAATCCTAGATCAACTAGGGTACAGCCGGTATTTTTCTACTCTGGATCTAGCGAGTGGATACGACCAAGTTTTGATGGATAAACAGGACCGACAGAAAACCGCTTTTAGTACCAATTTGGGTCATTTTGAATTCAATCGCATGCCTTTCGGATTAACAGGGGCCCCAGCCACTTTTCAAAGAATAATGAACTCAATATTAACAGGACTACAGGGAGTTAACTGCTTCGTCTACCTGGACGATATAGTCATCTACGGGAGAAACCTTGCGGATCATCAGCTACGTCTGAAAAGTGTACTAGACGTCCTAAGAAGATACAACCTCAAGTTGCACCCCGAGAAATGTCACTTTCTGCAAAGGGAGGTAGTTTATCTGGGCCACAAGTGCTCAGAAAAAGGCGTACTACCTGACCCCAATAAAACTAAAGCTGTAAGGGACATACCCCCTCCCAAGACTATTAAAGAGCTTCAAGCATTCCTAGGGTTGATCAACTACTACAGAAAGTTCATTCCGAACTCATCGGAAACTGCATTGCCACTAAGCAAACTATTAAGAAAAAACGTAAAATGGGAATGGACACAGGAGTGCCAGAGCGCCATGGACAAACTGAAAGCGGCAGTAGCAAATCCCCCTCTACTACAGTACCCTGACTTTTCCAAACCGTTTATTCTGACTACGGACGCCAGCAATACAGCACTAGGAGCTATTCTTTCTCAAGGAGAGCTAAGTAGCGATTTACCAATCAGTTTCGCAAGCAGAGTACTAAGCGCAACAGAAAGGCGATATTCCACTATAGAGAAGGAGTTGCTTGCCATCGTATGGGCGACAAAAACGTTTAGGCCATATCTACTGGGCAGAAATTTTACAATTTTCACAGACCATAAGCCCCTGAAAGGCATAGCCAATTTAAAAAACCAGGAGGGCAGATTGGGCCGCCTAAGACTGAAACTTTTAGAATACGATTTCGAAGTACGATATAAGCCCGGAAAAACAAACCAAAACGCGGACGCCCTTAGTCGCCTTCCAGTAGAGGAAATAAACGTAGGGGCAGTAACCAGAGCGAAAGCAAGAGAGACACACGCAACCCAGTATAAGAAAGACGAAAAAAGTACGGATGAAATTGAGGCAGACGAAGATCCTGGGCACGAAGATATGGCCGTTTATTTGACAAATCCGGAAGATATCAAAAGGGTTATAAAAACATTCCACGATACACCTTTAGGAGGACACCAGGGCACATTAAAAACTTACTCACGCATCAGAAATCAATACAAGTGGGCCGGTATGTACCGACAGATTAAAAAATATGTAGCAACGTGTTCATTGTGCCAGAAAAATAAATGCTCAAAAGTCGAAAAAATGCCTTTGGTAATAACAACCACTTCCAGCAGACCGTTCGAGAAGATTTTCATGGATCTGGTGGGACCACTACCTGAATCGTCCAGGGGAAATAAATATATCGTAACATTCCAGGACGACTTTTCAAAATTTTTCGCGTGTGCCGCCGTGCCAGACGCAGAAGCATCAACAGTAGCAAAAGTGTTTTTTAAGGAAATAATTTCAAGATATTTTATTCCCAAGGTTTTGGTAACAGATAATGGAACAAATTTCACTTCAAAATTATTTAAGGAAACGTGCAGAATACTAAGAATAAGAAAACTACTGATCACGCCTTATCATCCACAAGCTAATGGTGCTCTAGAAAGGGCCCATCGACCGTTGGCTGAATTTCTTAGAAGTTTCGTCAATTTGGATGGTACCAACTGGGACGAATGGCTCAGTCACGCTACGCATGTGTATAATAACAGCAAACATACAACAACAAAACACACACCCACAAGAGTTTTATTCGGCTTCGAGTTCGAAATGCCCATAGTATTGAAAAGACCTCCGGCACCCCTATACAACACGGATGATTACAGCAAAATTCTAAAGTATCAAATTCAACGTTCACATGAAATCGTCAGAAAAAATCAGGAGAAGGCAAAATTAAGATCGAAGCAGTATTATGACAGGGGTTCAAAGCAGCGAGAATATCATATTTGATTTGACCTATTGGTCAAAGGGTTTGGTTAAAAAACCAGACTCGGAAAAATAAATTTGCTCCTTTATGGCTAGGGCCATTTGAAGTTATAGACGTGCCAAAAAGAGTAAACGTAAAATTGAGAATAAAAAACAGGGGGAAGGTTTACCATAACAATTTAATAAAGCCATACAGAGACCGATAAGAAAAGCTAGATATTTGGCGAGTAAGTTGGAGGAAAAGTGATGAAGTGGCTCTACGCCACACTATATGAGGAGGACCGGCAACTAATAAAATAACATTTCGAGGTGATTGACGCTAATGGGTACCAAATCATCGAACAGTCAAATCAACAGGTCCACATAAACAATAGATTCAATACGTCAATTAACCAGATGGTGGAAGCAATAAATGAGAACAGAAAGACTATAAACAGCTTGACTCAGATCAAGCAGGAATCAGAGCTCCAGCACTACCGCGACGTTGCGATTTTCCAGCTTTTCAAACTCATGGAGATGAAAAGCCAAGTGAAGACCGTACAAGAGTCCATCGCACTAGCGAAAATGAAAATTTTCAATCCAGCACTATTGACCATTGAAGAAATCCAGGAGTACAAAATAAATGTGGAAACTATACAAGACATGCAGATGGGAGTAGCATTACATAGGCATAGCAGCCTGATGTTCATAATCAGATTGCCCATCGAAACCATGAGTTTAAAAAAATCCCTAATAATACCCATTCCAAACGACAGCCACCACCAAATAGATGCCGAAAGAGAATACGTAGTGAGGAACGACAAGGGCGTTTTCGGGTACAAAGGTGAAAGAGATTTCAAAAGCTTAAGTCAACCGAAAATATGCGTTTTCAGAGGAAAGTGCAACCTGATCCTACACGAAGCAGAAACCGTAGAGCTAATAGAAGAAGGTACGATCGTAGTCAGCAATGCAGACAAAAGACCAATGTCAACAAACTGCGACGACCGACGTTTAAACCTCACTGGAACCTACCTGTTTTCGTTTTACAATTGCAGCATAACAATAGGTGACCAAACCTTCGTTAGCCATGTCATAGATGTAACCCAGAAGTTTCTGTTAGTAAGAGGTAACAACAATGTGGCCACAGAAATTATACCTACCTTGGAGAATCTACACATAAAGCAGATCAGCAACATCAACACGATCCGGGAACTGAAATTCCAGCAGAATGTTTTGAATAACATTACGTATACAACAATAATCGTTATTACGACAGCAGCAATAATAATCATATGGGTTTTGTGCAAACGACATAATCAAATAAGGGTCAAAATAAACAATGAATTCCCGGAACGTGGCCCAGAGTTGAATAGAATTGTGGGAAACCATTTACAGGACCAGAATTCCCCCACGTTTGAAGTATCCAAATACACGTACCAGCATCAAGACCAACAACTACAACAACAGCAACAAGCTCCAATAGATTTAAACTCAGAACACACCAACTACATTTAAGATTTAGAATAAAAATCTTCTGACCCAAGGAAAACCATACATTGAGAAAACATCTATAATTGGATGTTTTCTTCCGCAAAGGGGGAGGAATGTTATGAGTCAGACTTGATCAACCCTCCTACATGAACATTTCGCAACTTGTTAACACAAACAGTCACCAGTTCATTGACTTGATCAGTGCATTGACTTGACCAATTGTGCAACTGTTTGCGTTGATAAATTGCGAAATGCCCAAAAGCTTACTAAGCTATTTTTATTAAATACAAACTGGGTCAGAAGAATAGTAATAAATAGCTGAGTAAGAATAATTGTGCAACATTACAATGTTAAAGAATAATAATTATTAAATACTAATAAATAGCTGATTAAGAATAATTGTGCAACATTAAAATATTAAAGAATAATTATTGAATAGTAATTAAGTATAAATAAGCTAGGTTTAAGAAATAGAATATTCAGTTGTAAAAGCAATCAGTTGAAAAAGCAATCAGTTGTAAAAGCAAGCAGTTGAAAAAGCAGTCAGTTGTAAAAGCAAACAGTGGTAAAAGCAAACAGTTTTAAAAGCAAAGAGTTGTAAAGTTAATATTTATAGTCCTAGAATTTGAGTTTATTAATAATAAAGTTGAAAGATAAAAGAAAATACTAGTGTATTAATTTTAAACATAACACCGCAAAGACCTAAAGAATTAGATGACACACATCTATACGATTTCGCCAGATTGTATGATGTCGTTTCCTCTCGTCCCATTGCTTCGAATGTTGAATATTTCGAGTTGTCTCCATCCAAAGTTCTGAAAAAAAGAAAGCGTCATTATCTCATCAATCATTACATGTATGACGTCAACAAAATGCCAGAAAAATATTACTTTGCCATTTTGATTTTATTAAAACCTTGGAGAATCCTCGCTGTATTAAAAGCTGGCCAAAGTACCTACACCGAGGCGTTTAATGTCCTTAAAGATGAAATAAAAGACGGTATTAACTACGGCGAAGTGCAAACAGAGTTTGTCAACAACATTGACAAGGCATTTGAAATGATTGAGTCGAAAATTTCAGAAATTGAGGAAAGAGGAAACGATGAGATAGAAAACAATGAGGACGGCATAGAAAACCCCCTTGATTTTCATCCAGTAGAGGCACAAAATGCAATGGAAGACTTCCGCCAGGCTAATGACTCCATCACATCTGAAGAACTACAGAAAATGATTAGCAATCTCAACACCGATCAACAAAGAGTTTTCAAATATGTCACAGAAAAACTAACTCTTGACTGTACTGTGTTGCGACATTTCGGTAGTGGAACTGGAGGCACTGGTAAAAGCTTCCTTATTAACACAATTAGACACTGGGCAGCAATAAACTTGAAGAAATCAGTGGCTGTTAGCGCTCCAACTGGCATTGCTGCCTTCAATATAAATGGTTTGACTATTCATCATCTCCTCCAGCTACCAGTTGAACACGGCCAGACTCCAAAATATAAGCCACTCTCTGACCAAGTATTGAGAGTGTTAAGAGCTGATCTTGCGAATGTACTTCTTCTCATTATAGATGAAGTCTCCATGATATCAAACATCACGCTCTTATTTATTCATCTTCGTCTAACAGAAATCTTCGATACAAGCGAGCAAGACGACGGTTGGTTTGGTAGAGTTCACCTTCTTATGTTCGGGGATTTACTTCAGCTGCCTCCTGTTAGAGAAAACTCCGCATATGAAGATATTCCGTCTGCTCAAGCTTGTCAGATTATTGGCTCCATAGGCTCTCCAAATATCTGGACATCATTGTTTACTTATGATGAGCTAATAAATAACATGAGACAAAGGAATGATAATACTTTTGCAGATATTTTATCTCGTGTCCGTCTTGGTGTTCTAACAAAAAGGGATCAAGAAATTCTATGTAAACAACTCTTGCCAGTCAAGTCTACATCTCTTACCTGTCGCCTTAAAGAAATCACAGATCACTTGTCATCCCTACCAGACGACACAGTTTGTCTACTTCCAACAAGAAACATGTGCGAGCAATTCAACGTTGCTATGCTCAAAAGGATAGATCAGCCTGAAATTGAAATCACTGCTATTGACAGTATTGACAGCCCTCGCTTTCTAAGTAAAAGGGCGCGAGAATTTTAGGGAAATATGAGGATGATTCTTCATTGACGGCTGGACTTGAGCATAAACTCGTTTTGAAACTTGGTGCTCGCATTATGCTAAGGAGAAATATTGATGTAAGCTTAGGTCTCGTGAATGGTTCTATTGGCATTGTCCAAAATCTTGTTTATGATATTCAAGACCGAACGAAAGTACAGAAAATCAAAACGAAGTTTATCCATGGATTAGTGTACGACTTGGAGCGCGTTACGACAAAATTTGAGGTTTTACCACGGGCATATGTCAATCGTGAGCAATTCAGTATAAGCTTAGCTTACGCTATAACAGTACATAAAAGCCAAGGCTTGAGTCTTAATAATGCACTATTGGACATAGGCTCATCACTATTTTCTTGCGGTCAAGCGTATGTTGCACTTTCTAGGTTGAAATCCCTCTCAGGTGTTCACCTTATAAATTTTGATCCCAGCCAAATAAAGGCACTAGGAAGTGCCATTCTTGAATATAATCGACTAAGATCATTGTATCGCCCAGATTTATCCCCTCTGCTTTATAGTAAGAAAAATAAACGAAAAATAAGTGATAGAGAATGGGCTTTAAAAACTAATGTATTACAAGTTCAAGAAGAATCACAGGTGCCACCTAAGAGGAAAAACCCTTTGAAACCTAATAACCGAACAAAGAAATCCCGACCAGACAAATCTGGGATATGAATTATGGAAAAGAAATTGTTACCAACAATTATTTCCAGATTTTTAGAGAACCTATGGAGCCAATAATATCTCCACCTGACGCAGTCATCATCACATTAAATAACCTTAACATATGTAGACTTTAAATTAAAAAAATAAAATTATATATACATACATATAAATATTTATACAAAAACAACTTAGAAAAAAGAAGTGAGATCCACACAAAAACATAAATGTGAAAATAAGGCCAAGTTCGTATCCAAAAAGTTTCGGCCGTAAAAAGTACTGAGATCAAAATAAGGACCAAGTTCTTGATAGGTACAATTCCATCTCATTTCTAGGAAACCTGTAAGCATGGCAAAAATTTTTTGCCTTTCTAATATGGAAAGAATTCTTTAAATAAATTTTGCCAAGCCTATGGTTGCCTAGAAATGAGATGGAATTGTACCTATCAAGAACTTGGTCCTTATTATGATCTCAGTACTTTTTACGGCCGAAACTTTTTGGATACGAACTTGGCCTTATTTTCACATTTATGTTTTTGTATGGATTGGTATTTAAAACAAGCGTTGAATTAATTCAGAATTTTAAAATCAGTTCAAAATTCAATACAAAGATTAATCTCTTAGCACCAAACTATAAAGTTGTTGAGCATTATCAGGAATATGTTCATGGCATTAATATGCAAGGGCTATGTGAGAATCCTACGGCCGAACAGTATCGTGACTACATGACTCGTCCTTATGTGTACGGTGAATATGTAGAGATCATCGCGGCTTGTGCTTTATATCAAGTCCGTATTATAGCAGTTCGGTGTGGATACATAGAGTTTAATATCGGACGAGAGGAATGGCCGGTTATTGTAACTGAGTTCTCGGGTGAAAGAGATGAAGGCCATTTCGATTTGCTCTGGCCTGCTGACACTTTGTTCCACTTCAATGCTTTGCCTTACAAATCTCCACCATCCAGACCTACTATTAACCATTTGGCCACTGACCGGAATGTAAATGTGTACCATAGAGCTCATTACGTGGCTAGAAGTCTGGTAGAAGAGAAAACAGAGCGACAAATAGAGTATGAGAAGAGAGTTGAAGAGCATATAAATGAAGAAGAAATAGATCAGTCTAAGTGGGCATTTATCAAGAAAAGGGGCCGCCCGAAGGCAAAAAAGGTAGGGAAGCCTAAGACTTTAGCCAACACCAGAGAAGAACAGTTGCGTGAAGCTGCGGCTAAATATTCTAAGTCTAACCCCGCGGTGCACCAAAGGGCTGTAGCCAGATATTCTGCATCCCACCCGGAGGTGAACCAAAAGGCTGTGGCCGCATATTCTGAGTCTCAACTCGAGGTGCACCAAAGGGCTGTAGCCAGATATTCTGCATCCCACCCGGAGGTGAACCAAAAGGCTGTGTCCGCATATTCTGAGTCTCACCCCGAGGTGCACCAAAGGGCTGTAGCCAGATATTCTGCATCCCACCCCGAGGTGCACCAAAGGGCTGTAGCCAGATATTCTGCATCTCACCCGGAGGTGAACCAAAAGGCTGTGGCCGCATATTCTGAGTCTCACCCCGAGGTGCACCAAAGGGCTGTAGCCAGATATTCTGCATCCCACCCGGAGGTGAACCGAAAGCCTGTGGCCGCATATTCTAAGTTACACTCCGAGGTAGAGCAGAAAGCATATGCCCAGTATTCTCTTACTCATCCAGAAGTACTAAGAAAAACGAAAGAGCGTTATTACTTTAATAAAAAGTACAGATATCATCGTCAAGTAGATAGTATAAATAATTTGATGAAACAGCTCAAGGATCGGTTACAGGCAGAGAAGTTAGTTAAGTGGGTGCTGCAACATCGAAGCAAAGTAATTAAACAATATTTGCATGAGCACGAGTTATTAAAAAATAAGCTTACGACCAGAGTAGAGAAGTGTGAAAGCCTTTCAGGTGACAGTACTTTACAGAACAAGTTAAAATATTTGGTTGGTGAGTTGGTTCACTGTAATACTCAGGAGCCTTATCCACAGGGACAAGATCAAATTGACCAATGTATAGAAGTTCAACATGATGTTGCTACAGCTGAAAAGTTCTGGCCCTGTAACCCTGAGATTTGTAATCTGGTTGATTCTTCTTTCACAACTTTGTTGTCCGCCTTCAAGTACTTTATGCATTTAACACCAGCCACGTTGTTCTCTTCCTTGCAGAATGATGTGTCACTATACTTAACACACTTCAAGTCACTAACTTCGTTAAAACATCATTCACCTTGTTTGAGGACGATTACTAGACAGTTATACCAGTTGAAGTCTATACGTCAGGAACTTCTTACTATTGATGACGCGCTAGATCTAGCTGATGTAAACAAGTTGAAAGAGATGGGAAAGTCTTCGAATCAGAAAACGGTCAGTGTTGATGTGAAAGTGGGTGATATCAAATTTAACGAGGATAATATTATTGAAAAGTTCAAGTATGCATTTCAAGATTTGTCAAAGATATGTAATGACACTCCCAAGAACGAGTGTCGATCTTGTCGTCGACTCAACTGTTTGCGTGATATGTCAAAAATAGACAGCCTTCGCAAGCCCATCAACACTGTCGTTTGGAATAGACTTGAGGAGTTTTATAAGTCCATTAATAAATCGCCAAGTTCTTTCATTTGCAACACTTGTTTAAGAAAACTTAGATCGAATAATATGCCAAGTAACTGTGTGTTGAACTGTCTACACTTCCATGCAATTCCTGATGAAATCAGCGAGCTCAACACATTTGAAAAAAATGTTAATTCAGCGTGCTAAAGCTTTCCAAGTGGTCTTGAGTATGATTCCTGTTGGTAACAAAAAAATATCTAACAAACAAGCTATAAAAAAAGTCAAAGGTAGAACTTTTCATCTGCCTTTGCCGCTCGAAGCTACATTGAAAAAGCTGCCTCATCCGGAAGAGGCCGTTAACAAAAATCAAGAGCTCTTCATTTTGGTACGTAGTTCTCCTACGAAAAATAAAATCGTATGGCAGGAGTTAGTTGTCGTCAATAAAGTGTTTAGAGCTCTTGCTTATTTAAAACAGCACAATGAACATTATTCCAAAATTGTACTTCCTATTGACCCAAATGATCTTCTTGATGGATTGGATGAAAATATTGAATATGAAGTGGAACACAGGGACACAGAGGCTGATCTGGTGCTTAAAATCACTGCTCAAAAACACAACGAGAGTGCAGAAGCAATGATCACTCAGATATCTGAAGAGACAGAGCAATCAGAATATGAGCAGTACACTATTTATCCTTTAAATGAAAAACGACAAACTGGTTCGGTTACTGCTTTGTATCAGATGTTAAAGGTTAATGCTGCCCCGTTAGACTCTCGTGATCACTTTATTGATGTTAAATGTTTTCCAGACTTATTTGTTAAAGGACAGTTTGGTCAGTTTCATCCACGTCCAGTAAAGCTCACGTCAGCTGAATTTATTAAGTCTCTATTAACATCTAAAGATCCCAGGTTTCGTCTGAATCAGCAGTATCTGTTTTATCTCCTTAATGATGCTAATATCAGGCAGTTAAGCGCTGGTGTATTTTATAAGCTTAACGTTACTCAACAAAATGAAAAGCTTACAGCAGCATCTTATATTGAAAAAGTCAGTAACGACCAATTGGAAGGAGACTTACAAGCTATATTCAGCCGGCTGAGGAATACCGAACAATTCTGGAAGAAACCGAGAAGTGACGTGGTCTGCATGACTAAAAACTACGGTCCTGCCACGTGGTTTTTAACAATTAGCCCATCTGAGTGGATGTGGGATGACTTAGGACATTATATTAAAGAAGTTAATGGTCCTGAAATGGCAAACAAGCCCACAAGTGAGTTAGTTGCACTCGACCCTGTATCTGCATCCCGATTCATCGCAAATAAGTTCAAGGGGATGCTGGCATTCCTAACGTCCTCTGCTGCGCCTCTCGGTGAGGTCATTCATTACTTCTGGCGTAGAAAGTATCAGTCCAGGGGCCTCCAACACTTTCATTTAATGCTCTGGGTAAAAGACACACCAATATTGGAAGAGTCGACTGTTGAGGAGGTGGCAGAATTTATATCGAAATACATCACTTGTACTATTCCTAACAAGGACACCTCACCTACGTTGTACGATCGCGTTGTCAAATATCAAACGCATAGGCACAATACTTACTGTTTACGAAAGAAGAAAACTAAGCGCGGCTATGCAACTGTATGTAGGTTTGGGTTCCCGCGTCAAGTGACGGACACTGTTGAAATTCGCGGTGTGGCTGAGTCAATAGCGGCTCGAAAAACATTATCGTCTAACAAAAGGTTGTATAATATTATTCGGTCTAGGGAGTCCATATTTATTAATGACTATAATCCGGCTGTTCTTCTTGCGTGAAATGGAAATGGGGACCTTCAGTTCGTGGGTGAAAAGACAGCTGTGCTGAATTACTATATAACAAAGTATACAACCAAAGGTGAGAAAAGTCACATGCTCGACTCATTTGATACCATAAATTCTAACAAATCTTTGGCTAGTAAGCTTTTCAATGTCGGCCTACGTGCTCTCTGTAATCGAGAATGTGGATCTCTTGAGGCCAGTGATACTCTGCTGTCCATTCCGCTTCATGGTACTGATCCTAATACTACGATAAGATGGGTTGATATTAACATCAACAGAAATCGTAGGGTGAAGTCTAAAAAAGAAATTTTAAATTTGGACTCTGAGTCAACGGATATTTATTATGATTCTGTGGTTGACACATACTATCCGCAAAGACCTAAAGAATTAGATGACACACATCTATACGATTTCGCCAGATTGTATGATGTCGTTTCCTCTCGTCCCATTGCTTCGAATGTTGAATATTTCGAGTTGTCTCCATCCAAGTTTCTGAAAAAAAGAAAGCGTCATTATCTCATCAATCATTACATGTATGATGTCAACAAAATGCCAGAAAAATATTACTTTGCCATTTTGATTTTATTTAAACCTTGGAGAAACCTCGCTGTATTAAAAGCTGGCCAAAGTACCTACACCGAGGCGTTTAATGTCCTTAAAGATGAAATAAAAGACGGTATTAACTACGGCGAAGTGCAAACAGAGTTTGTCAACAACATTGACAAGGCATTTGAAATGATTGAGTCGAAAATTTCAGAAATTGAGGAAAGAGAAAACGATGAGATAGAAAACAATGAGGACGGCATAGAAAACCCCCTTGATTTTCATCCAGTAGAGGCACAAAATGCAATGGAAGACTTCCGCCAGGCTAATGACTCCATCACATCTGAAGAACTACAGAAAATGATTAGCAATCTCAACACCGGTCAACAAAGAGTTTTCAAATATGTCACAGAAAAACTAACTCTTGACTGTACTGTGTTGCGACATTTCGGTAGTGGAACTGGAGGCACTGGTAAAAGCTTCCTTATTAACACAACTAGACACTGGGCAGCAATAAACTTGAAGAAATCAGTGGCTGTTAGCGCTCCAACTGGCATTGCTGCCTTCAATATAAATGGTTTGACTATTCATCGTCTCCTCCAGCTACCAGTTGAACACGGCCAGACTCCAAAATATAAGCCACTCTCTGACCAAGTATTGAGAGTGTTAAGAGCTGATCTTGCGAATGTACTTCTTCTCATTATAGATGAAGTCTCCATGATATCAAACATCACGCTCTTATTTATTCATCTTCGTCTAACAGAAATCTTCGATACAAGCGAGCAAGACGACGGTTGGTTTGGTAGAGTTCACCTTCTTATGTTCGGGGATTAACTTCAGCTGCCTCCTGTTAGACAAAAATCCTCATATGAAGATATTCCGTCTGCTCAAGCTTGTCAGATTATTGGCTCCATAGGCTCTCCAAATATCTGGAAATCATTGTTTACTTATGATGAGCTAATAATTAACATGAGACAAAGGAATGATAATACTTTTGCAGATATTTTATCTCGTGTCCGTCTTGGTGTTCTAACAAAAAGGGATCAAGAAATTCTATGTAAACAACTCTTGCCAATCAAGTCTACATCTCTTACCTGTCGCCTTAAAGAAATCACAGATCACTTGTCATCACTACCAGACGACACAGTTTGTCTACTTCCAACAAGGAACATGTGCGAGCAATTCAACGTTGCTATGCTCAAAAGGATAGATCAGCCTGAAATTGAAATCACTGCTATTGACAGTATTGACAGCCCTCGCTTTCTAAGTAAAAGGGCGCGAGAAATTTTAGGGAAATATGAGGATGATTCTTCATTGACGGCTGGACTTGAGCATAAACTCGTTTTGAAACTTGGTGCTCGCATTATGCTAAGGAGAAATATTGATGTAAGCTTAGGTCTCGTGAATGGTTCTATTGGCATTGTCCAAAATCTTGTTTATGATATTCAATACCGAACGAAAGTACAGAAAATCAAAACGAAATTTATCCATGGATTAGTGTACGACTTGGAGCGCGTTACGACAAAATTTGAGGTTTTACCACCGGCATATGTCAATCGTGAGCAATTCAGTATAAGCTAAGCTTACGCTATAACAGTACATAAAAGCCAAGGCTTGAGTCTTAATGATGCACTATTGGACATACGCTCATCACTATTTTCTTGCGGTCAAGCGTATGTTGCACTTTCTAGGTTGAAATCCCTCTCAGGTGTTCACCTTATAAATTTTGATCCCAGCCAAATAAAGGCACTAAGAAGTGCCATTCTTGAATATAATCGACTAAGATCATTGTATCGCCCAGATTTATCCCCTCTGCTTTATAGTAAGAAAAATAAACGAAAAATAAGTGATAGAGAATGGGCTTTAAAAACTAATGTATTACAAGTTCAAGAAGAATCACCAGTGCCACCTAAGAGGAAAAACCCTTCGAAACCTAATAACCGAACAAAGAAATCCCGACCAGACAAATCTGGGATATGAATTATGGAAAAGAAATTGTTACCAACAATTATTTCCAGATTTTTAGAGAACCTATGGAGCCAATAATATCTCCACCTGACGCAGTCATCATCACATTAAATAACCTAAACATATGTAGACTTTAAATTAAAAAAATAAAATTATATATACATACATATAAATATTTATACAAAAACAACTTAGAAAAAAGAAGTGAGATCCACACAAAAACATAAATGTGAAAATAAGGCCAAGTTCGTATCCAAAAAGTTTCGGCCGTAAAAACTACTGAGATCAAAATAAGGACCAAGTTCTTGATAGGTACAATTCCATCTCATTTCTAGGCAACCTGTAAGCTTGGCAAAAATTTTTTGCCTTTCTAATATGGAAAGAATTCTTTGAAAAAATTTTGCCAAGCTTATGGTTGCTAGAAATGAGATGGAATTGTACCTATCAAGAACTTGGTCCTTATTATGATCTCAGTACTTTTTACGGCCGAAACTTTTTGGATACGAACTTGGCCTTATTTTCACATTTATGTTTTTGTGTGGATCTCACTTCTTTTTTCTAAGTTGTTTTTGTATAAATATTTATATGTATGTATATATAATTTTATTTTTTTAATTTAAAGTCTACATATGTTTAGGTTATTTAATGTGATGATGACTGCGTCAGGTGGAGATGTTATTGGCTCCATAGGTTCTCTAAAAATCTGGAAATAATTGTTGGTAGCAATTTCTTTTCCATAATTCATATCCCAGATTTGTCTGGTCGGGATTTCTTTGTTCGGTTATTAGGTTTCAAAGGGTTTTTCCTCTTAGGTGGCACCTGTGATTCTTCTTGAACTTGTAATACATTAGTTTTTAAAGCCCATTCTCTATCACTTATTTTTCGTTTATTTTTCTTACTATAAAGCAGAGGGGATAAATCTGGGCGATACAATGATCTTAGTCGATTATATTCAAGAATGGCACTTCCTAGTGCCTTTATTTGGCTGGGATCAAAATTTATAAGGTGAACACCTGAGAGGGATTTCAACCTAGAAAGTGCAACATACGCTTGACCGCAAGAAAATAGTGATGAGCCTATGTCCAATAGTGCATTATTAAGACTCAAGCCTTGGCTTTTATGTACTGTTATAGCGTAAGCTAAGCTTATACTGAATTGCTCACGATTGACATATGCCCGTGGTAAAACCTCAAATTTTGTCGTAACGCGCTCCAAGTCGTACACTAATCCATGGATAAACTTCGTTTTGATTTTCTGTACTTTCGTTCGGTCTTGAATATCATAAACAAGATTTTGGACAATGCCAATAGAACCATTCACGAGACCTAAGCTTACATCAATATTTCTCCTTAGCATAATGCGAGCACCAAGTTTCAAAACGAGTTTATGCTCAAGTCCAGCCGTCAATGAAGAATCATCCTCATATTTCCCTAAAATTTCTCGCGCCCTTTTACTTAGAAAGCGAGGGCTGTCAATACTGTCAATAGCAGTGATTTCAATTTCAGGCTGATCTATCGTTTTGAGCATAGCAACGTTGAATTGCTCGCACATGTTCCTTGTTGGAAGTAGACAAACTGTGTCGTCTGGTAGGGATGACAAGTGATCTGTGATTTCTTTAAGGCGACAGGTAAGAGATGCAGACTTGATTGGCAAGAGTTGTTTACATAGAATTTCTTGATCCCTTTTTGTTAGAACACCAAGACGGACACGAGATAAAATATCTGCAAAAGTATTATCATCCCTTTGTCTCATGTTAATTATTAGCTCATCATAAGTAAACAATGATTTCCAGATATTTGGAGAGCCTATGGAGCCAATAATCTGACAAGCTTGAGCAGACGGAATATCTTCATATGCGGAGTTTTCTCTAACAGGAGGCAGCTGAAGTAAATCCCCGAACATAAGAAGGTGAACTCTACCAAACCAACCGTCGTCTTGCTCGCTTGTATCGAAGATTTCTGTTAGACGAAGATGAATAAATAAGAGCGTGATGTTTGATATCATGGAGACTTCATCTATAATGAGAAGAAGTACATTCGCAAGATCAGCTCTTAACACTCTCAATACTTGGTCAGAGAGTGGCTTATATTTTGGAGTCTGGCCGTGTTCAACTGGTAGCTGGAGGAGACGGTGAATAGTCAAACCATTTATATTGAAGGCAGCAATGCCAGTTGGAGCGCTAACAGCCACTGATTTCTTCAAGTTTTTTGCTGCCCAGTGTCTAATTGTGTTAATAAGGAAGCTTTTACCAGTGCCTCCAGTTCCACTACCGAAATGTCGCAACACAGTACAGTCAAGAGTTAGTTTTTCTGTGACATATTTGAAAACTCTTTGTTGATCGGTGTTGAGATTGCTAATCATTTTCTGTAGTTCTTCAGATGTGATGGAGTCATTAGCCTGGCGGAAGTCTTCCATTGCATTTTGTGCCTCTACTGGATGAAAATCAAGGGGGTTTTCTATGCCGTCCTCATTGTTTTCTATCTCATCGTTTACTCTTTCCTCAATTTCTGAAATTTTCGACTCAATCATTTCAAATGCCTTGTCAATGTTGTTGACAAACTCTGTTTGCACTTCGCCGTAGTTAATACCGTCTTTTATTTCATCTTTAAGGACATTAAACGCCTCGGTGTAGGTACTTTGGCCAGCTTTTAATACAGCGAGGTTTCTCCAAGGTTTAAATAAAATCAAAATGGCAAAGTAATATTTTTCTGGCATTTTGTTGACATCATACATGTAATGATTGATGAGATAATGACGCTTTCTTTTTTTCAGAAACTTGGATGGAGACAACTCGAAATATTCAACATTCGAAGCAATGGGACGAGAGGAAACGACATCATACAATCTGGCGAAATCGTATAGATGTGTGTCATCTAATTCTTTAGGTCTTTGCGGATAGTATGTGTCAACCACAGAATCATCATAAATATCCGTTGACTCAGAGTCCAAATTTAAAATTTCTTTTTTAGACTTCACCCTACGATTTCTGTTGATGTTAATATCAACCCATCTTATCGTAGTATTAGGATCAGTACCATGAGGCGGAATAGACAGCAGAGTATCACTGGCCTCAAGAGATCCACATTCTCGATTACAGAGAGCACGTAGGACGACATTGAAAAACTTACTAGCCAAAGATTTGTTAGAATTTATGGTATCAAATGAGTCGAGCATGTGACTTTTCTCACCTTTGGTTGTATACTTTGTTATATAGTAATTCAGCACAGCTGTCTTTTCACCCACGAACTGAAGGTCCACATTTCCATTCCACGCAAGAAGAACAGCCGGATTATAGTCATTAATAAATATGGACTCCCTAGACCGAATAATATTATACAACCTTTTGTTAGACGATAATGTTTTTCGAGCCGCTATTGACTCAGCCACACCGCGAATTTCAACAGTGTCAGTCACTTGACGCGGGAACCCAAACCTACATACAGTTGCATAGCCGCGCTTAGTTTTCTTCTTTCGTAAACAGTAAGTATTGTGCCTATGCGTTTGATATTTGACAACGCGATCGTACAACGTAGGTGAGGTGTCCTTGTTAGGAATAGTACAAGTGATGTATTTCGATATAAATTCTGCCACCTCCTCAACAGTCGACTCTTCCAATATTGGTGTGTCTTTTACCCAGAGCATTAAATGAAAGTGTTGGAGGCCCCTGGACTGATACTCTCTACGCCAGAAGTAATGAATGACCTCACCGAGAGGCGCAGCAGAGGACGTTAGGAATGCCAGCATCCCCTAGAACTTATTTTCGATGAATCGGGATGCAGATACAGGGTCGAGTGCAACTAACTCACTTGTGGGCTTGTTTGCCATTTCAGGACCACTAACTTCTTTAATATAATGTCCTAAGTCATCCCACATCCACTCAGATGGGCTAATTGTTAAAAACCACGTGGCAGGACCGTAGTTTTTAGTCATGCAGACCACGTCACTTCTCGGTTTCTTCCAGAATTGTTCGGTATTCCTCAGCCGGCTGAATATAGCTTGTAAGTCTCCTTCCAACTGGTCGTTACTGACTTTTTCAATATAAGATGCTGCTGTAAGCTTTTCTTTTTGTTGAGTAACGTTAAGCTTATAGAATACACCAGCGCTTAACTGCCTGATATTAGCATCATTAAGGAGATAAAACAGATACTGCTGATTCAGACGAAACCTGGGATCTTTAGATGTTAATAGAGACTTAATAAATTCAGCTGACGTGAGCTTTACTGGACGTGGATGAAACTGAATAAACTGTCCTTTAACAAATGAGTCTGGAAAACATTTAACATCAATAAAGTGTTCACGAGAGTCTAACGGGGCAGCATTAACCTTTAACATCTGATACAAAGCAGTAACCGAACCAGTTTGTCGTTTTTCATTTAAAGGATAAATAGTGTACTGCTCATATTCTGATTGCTCTGTCTCTTCAGATATCTGAGTGATCATTGCTTCTGCACTCTCGTTGTGTTTTTGAGCAGTGATTTCAAGCACCAGATCAGCCTCTGTGTCCCTGTGTTCCACTTCATATTCAATATTTTTATCCAATCCATCAAGAAGATCATTTGGGTCAATAGGAAGTACAATTTTGGAATAATGTTCATTGTGCTGTTTTAAATAAGCAAGAGCTCTAAACACTTTATTGACGACAACTAACTCCTGCCATACGATTTTATTTTTCGTAGGAGAACTACGTACCAAAATGAAGAGCTCTTGATTTTTGTTAACGGCCTCTTCCGGATGAGGCAGCTTTTTCAATGTAGCTTCGAGCGGCAAAGGCAGATGAATAGTTCTACCTTTGACTTTTTTTATAGCTTGTTTGTTAGATATTTTTTTGTTACCAACAGGAATCATACTCAAGACCACTTGGAAAGCTTTAGCACGCTGAATTAACATTTTTTTCAAATGTGTTGAGCTCGCTGATTTCATCAGGAATTGCATGGAAGTGTAGACAGTTCAACACACAGTTACTTGGCATATTATTCGATCTAAGTTTTCTTAAACAAGTGTTGCAAATGAAAGAACTTGGCGATTTATTAATGAACTTATAAAACTCCTCAAGTCTATTCCAAACGACAGTGTTGATGGGCTTGCGAAGGCTGTCTATTTTTGACATATCACGCAAACAAATGAGTCGACGACAAGATCGACACTCGTTCTTGGGAGTGTCATTACATATCTTTGTCAAATCTTGAAATGCATACTTGATATCACCCACTTTCACATCAACACTGACAGTTTTCTGATTCGAAGACTTGCCCAGCTCTTTCAACTTGTTTACATCAGCTAGATCTAGCGCGTCATCAATAGTAAGAAGTTCCTGACGTATAGACTTCAACTGGTATAACTGTCTAGTAATCGTCCTCAAACAAGGTGAATGATGTTTTAACGAAGTTAGTGACTTGAAGTGTGTTAAGTATAGTGACACATCATTCTGCAAGGAAGAGAACAACGTGGCTGGTGTTAAATGCATAAAGTACTTGAAGGCGGACAACAAAGTTGTGAAAGGGCCAAAACTTTTCAGCTGTAGCAACATCATGTTGAACTTCTATACATTGGTCAATTTGATCTTGTCCCTGAAGATAAGGCTCCTGAGTATTACAGTGAACCAACTCACCAACCAAATATTTTAACTTGTTCTGTAAAGTACTGTCACCTGAAAGGCTTTCACACTTCTCTACTCTGTTCGTAAGCTTATTTTTTAATAACTCGTGCTCATGCAAATATTGTTTAATTACTTTGCTTCGATGTTGCAGCACCCACTTAACTAACTTCTCTGCCTGTAACCGATCCTTGAGCTGTTTCATCAAATTATATATACTATCTACTTGACGATGATATCTGTACTTTTTATTAAAGTAATAACGCTCTTTCGTTTTTCTTAGTACTTCTGGATGAGTAAGAGAATACTGGGCATATGCTTTCTGCTCTACCTCGGAGTGTAACTTAGAATATGCGGCCACAGACTTTCGGTTCACCTCCGGGTGGGATGCAGAATATCTGGCTACAGCCCTTTGGTGCACCTCGGGGTGAGACTCAGAATATGTGGCCACAGCCTTTTGGTTCACCTCCGGGTGGGATGCAGAATACCTGGCTACAGCCCTTTGGTGCACCTCGGGGTGGGATGCAGAATATCTGGCAACAGCCCTTTGGTGCACCTCGGGGTGAGACTCAGAATATGCGGCCACAGCCTTTTGGTTCACCTCCGGGTGGGATGCAGAATATCTGTCTACAGCCCTTTGGTGCACCTCGAGGTGAGACTCAGAATATGCGGCCACAGCCTTTTGGTTCACCTCCGGGTGGGATGCAGAATATCTGGCTACAGCCCTTTGGTGCACCGCGGGGTTAGACTTAGAATATTTAGCCGCAGCTTCACGCAACTGTTCTGCTCTGGTGTTGGCTAAAGTCTTAGGCTTCCCTACCTTTTTTGCCTTCGGGCGGCCCCTTTTCTTGATAAATGCCCACTTAGACTGATCCATTTTTTCTTCATTTATATGCTCTTCAACTCTCTTCTCATACTCTATTTGTCGCTCTGTTTTCTCTTCTACCAGACTTCTAGCCACGTAATGAGCTCTATGGTACACATTTACATTCCGGTCAGTGGCCAAATGGTTAATAGTAGGTCTGGATGGTGGAGATTTGTAAGGCAAAGCATTGAAGTGGAACAAAGTGTCAGCAGGCCAGAGCAAATCGAAATGGCCTTCATCTCTTTCACCCGAGAACTCAGTTACAATAACCGGCCATTCCTCTCGTCCGATATTAAACTCTATGTATCCACACCGAACTGCTATAATACGGACTTGATATAAAGCACAAGCCACGATGATCTCTACATATTCACCGTACGCATAAGGACGAGTCATGTAGTCACGATACTGTTCGGCCGTAGGATTCTCACATAGCCGTTGCATATTAATGCCATGAACATATTCCTGATAATGCGCAACAATATGAGCTACAATGTCCCTACGAATTAGAAGAGAGTGCTTTTCTGTCCCATACATTGCCATACTTAGAGTATTAAAGAAGCATGCTCCATCCCCATTGACCTTTATCAATCTGAAAGACGGTGGAATTCCATCAATAATTAAATATTGCTCCATGATCTCTTGCAAAGTAATTCTAATCAGAAATAAATCAAAGAAATTTAAAACTTTATAGTTTGGTGCTAAGAGATTAACCTTTGTATTGAATTTTGAACTGATTTTAAAATTCTGAATTAATTCAACGCTTGTTTTAAATACCAATATTGTAACATTAGCACATAATTCAGCAAAATATAAAAAGAAGCAAAACATATGGGGGTAGATATCGGTAACGGCCCTCCCTAAAGTCGTAGAAGACTGAAAATTCGTAAGTAGCCTAGAAATGGCATATAAAGAAAGAAAAAATTGAGAAAGGGGAAACTTTTCCCCTCCAACTACTTGTAAATGGGGTAATATTTCTATCGGACCTCCCTAAAGAAATGGTACTTGCTAAAGTCGTAGAAGACTGAAAATTCGTAAGTAGCCTAGAAATGGCATATAAAGAAAGAAAAAATTGAGAAAGGGGAAACTTTTCCCCTCCAACTACTTGTAAATGGGGTAATATTTCTATCGGCCCTCCCTAAAGAAATGGTACTTGCTAAAGTCGTAGAAGACTGAAAATTCGTAAGTAGCCTAGAAATGGCATATAAAGAAAGAAAAAATTGAGAAAGGGGAAACTTTTCCCCTCCAACTACTTGTAAATGGGGTAATATTTCTATCGGCCCTCCCTAAAGAAATGGAACTTGCTAAAGTCGTAGAGGACTGAAAATTCGTAAGTAGCCTAGAAATGGCATATAAAGAAAGAAAAAATTGATAAAGGGGAAACTTTTCCCCTCCAACTACTTGTAAATGGGGTAATAGTTCTATCGGCCCTCCCTAAAGAAATGGTACTTGCTAAAGTCGTAGAAGACTGAAAATTCGTAAGTAGCCTAGAAATGGCATATAAAGAAAGAAAAAATTGAGAATGGGGAAAGTTTTCCCCTCCAACTACTTGTAAATGGGGTAATATTTCTATCGGCCCTCCCTAAAGAAATGGTACTTGCTAAAGTCGTAGAAGACTGAAAATTCGTAAGTAGCCTAGAAATGGCATATAAAGAAAGAAACAATTGAGAAAGGGGAACTTTTCCCCTCCAAATACTCGTAAATGGGGTGCACATCTGTTTCGGCCCTCCCTAAAGAAATGGTACTTGCTAAAGTCGTAGAAGATTGAAAATTGGCAAGTATGCCTCTCGATGAACATATCCTATGGATAAAGTGCCCCATATAAAGAAGGGGCATCCTAGTCCCCCTCACACGAAAAGTATCCCTTTTAAAATCATTTTTGTTATTTTTTATCATGACCTACCTGTGTACCAAATTTCAGCTTTCTAGCTATACTGGAAGTGCCTTATGCATGGAAGGGGAACACTAGTCCCCCAGGTAAAAAATGGCCGTTGAAAAATATTTTTTGTTAATTTCACATCAGGACCTACCTGTCTACAAAATTTAAGCTTTCTAGCTACACTGAAAGTTCCCCATAAAAAGAAGGGCATAATAGACCCCCAAGATAAAAAGTGCCCGTTAAAAAAACATTTTCGTTAATTTCTCATCAGAACCTACCTGTGTACCGAATTTCAATTTTCTAGCTATACTAGAAGTGCCCCATATAAAGAAGGGGCACTCAGGTCCCCCCTGGAAGGAAAGTGCCCGTTTTCAGATTTTTCTGGTTATTTTCTCGCCAAGACCTACCTGTGTACCAAATTTCAGCTTTCTAGCTATACTGGAAATGCCCCATACAAAGAAGGGGCACTCAGGTCCCCCCTGGGAGAAAAGTGCCCGTTTTCAGATTTTTCTGGTTATTTTCTCACCAAGACCTACCTGTGTACCAAATTTCAGCTTTCTAGCTATACTGGAAATGCCCCATACAAAGAAGGGGTGTTGTACTCCGTAAAATAAAAATGCACTTGTTGTTACTTTAGAGCAGTGTCGGGCGCACACATACTCTCTCATATGTTTTGGTATGGGAAGCAGCAAAAAAACGAACGACCGTCAATAATTATACACTCGAAAAATTTTTCTGTTGCCAAAAGTAAAATACATTTCTTGCCTTTTAGTATTTTTATTTGATTTGAATTTTTTTTCAATAATACTTTTTATGTTAATATAATAATAACGAAAACAATATTCATTTAATAATAAACTAGTTACACAACGAAATAAAATATAATATTTAATAAGTAAAGAAATATCAAGAAAACATAATAAATAAAAATAAAATTTATTAAAAACGAAGCCCTCAAGCTTGATAATTTGTTAAATTCGATAATTAAAATAAAAAGTTCGAATAAAAACAAATTTATAAAAAAAAAATCATTTTCCCATTCTTCATTGAACATTTTGCTTTGAGTGTAAACAAAAAATTGTACAGCTAGATCTTACTCACACAAGTGCTGATCAGCGACTGGTTTGATTTACTTTGACGAAATGATAACAAAGCAACAACCGAACGTTAATTCTCATAAGCTACACGAAGATGCTTATAGTATACGTGTGTCGACGTCGCGCAAACAGAATTTTCTTTCAAAAATTTCAAAAATCACCCGACACTGCTTTAGAGATTATTATACGAATCTTACTATTTATTTCTTTATTGTTCTTTCTATACCTACAACACATCGATGCCATCGAGTCTCGTCGAGTCTCGATAACATCGATTATATGGCAAGTGCCAGAGATGGCACTACACCTCCCTTTTTATAAAAAAAATGTTTTTAATATAATTTTATTTTTTACCTTAAATATTAAATATTATTTAAAAAGTTTTACAATTAAGTTATTATATGGAAATTAAGTTTTAAAGTTTGGAGACACAGGCATTGTCCACCTACCTATGCACCTCCCTTTTTATAAAAAAATGTTGAAACAAATAAGGTGATCAATCTTGTTTGCTTCAATATTTTCTTTAGTGTGTTTTAATAGATTACAGAATATTACATTTTTCAAAAAATATGTAAACAAAATTTATATATAATTTTTTTTTAAATTTTAAAAGTAGAAAAAAAATTTTAAAGCAATTAGATTTATGGTTATTTGGTTAAATTAATTTGGTTAAGAGTAATATGCTTAGAGTAATTTGATTGAAAGTAATGTAATTAAAAGTAATATGATTTGATTAAATTAATTTGATTAAAAGTAAGTATCTATATATATTTATCAAGTTTTATTTTAAATAAGCAAATTTAAAGATTTAATATAAAGGTTTTTTTTAAGTAATTTAAGTAATTGAAAAAAAAAAAATAATTTATTTTCTATACACTTGAAAATTACTTTTTTGTATGTAGAGAAATTTTTTGTTTTGTTTTTAATTGTATGTCCAATTAGGATTTTTTTTTTAAATTTTATTTAAGTAAATAGATTTCTGAATTTACTTAAAATTTTTTTTCATATTGTTGTAAGTAATTATAATAAATTTGTATTTTTCATATAATTTGGTTATAATTTCAATATTTTTCCTTAAATTTCATAACTTTTATATTTTATTATTTTATATTATATGTATACTAGCTTATCCCGGTGTACTTCGCTACCCCCCTCGTTATAAAATAAAATTAAAAGTATTTATATATCCTATTGTTACGATCGGTCCAGTAGTTAAGACTATATTACGATTTTTAATTTTCCTAAAAAGGAGCGTGGTCTCATCCACTTTTCTCCCGGTACGTATTCCAAATTATGCCAATACCATATGTACCAAATATCATCTACGTAGGTCAAAAAATGCCCAAAATATGGCGATTTAAATTTTTGGGTTATATGGGTGGTGCCACGCTTCTTTGTCCAATCCCGCCCATATTTGCAGCAGCACTAAAAAAATGCACACCAAAACCGACGTACCAAATTTTGTTCAAATACCGTTATCAGGAGCAGAAATAATAGATTTTTAATTTGTGGTTTGTATGAGAGGTACCACGCCCCTTTGTCCTATCCCGCCTATATTTGCAACAGCACTAAAAAAATGCTCACTGAACCGACGTACCAAATTTTGTTCAAATACCGTTATCAGGAGCAGAAATAATAGATTTTTAATTTGTGGTTTGTATGAAAGGTACCACGCCCCTTTATCCAATCCCGCCCATATTTGCAGCAGCACTAAAAAAATGCATACCAAACCGACTTACCAAATTTTGTTCAAATACCGTTATCAGGAGCAGAAATAATAGATTTTTAATTTGTGGTTTGTATGAGAGGTACCACGCCCCTTTGTCCAATCACGCCCATATTTGCAGCAGCACTTAAAAAATGCACACCAAACCGACGTACTAAATTTTGTTCAAACACCGTTATCAGGAACAGAAATAATAGATTTTTAATTTGTGGTTTGTATGAGAGGAACCACGCCCCTTTGTCCAATCCCGCCCATATTTGTAGCAGCACTTAAGAAATGCACACCAAACCGACATACCAAATTTTGTTCAAATACCGTTATCAGGAACAGAAATAATAGATTTTTAATTTGTGGTTTGTATGAGAGGTACCACGCCCCTTTGTCGAATCCAGCCCATATTTGCAGCAGCACTTAAGAAATGCACACCAAACTGACATACCAAATGTTGTTCAAATACCGTTATCAGGAGCAGAAATAATAGATTTTTAATTTGTGAATTGTATGAGAGGTACCACGCCCCTTTGTCCAATCCCGCCCATATTTGCAGCACCATTAAAAAAATGCACACCAAACCGACGTACCAAATTTTGTTCAAATACCGTATTTAGGAGCAGAAATAATAATAGATTTTTAATATGTGGTTTGTATGGGAGGTACCACGCCCCTTTGTCCAATCGGACCGAATTGTAAATCTAAACCACCCGGGCGCCACCCAAACGCCTACAAAAAAATTTATGCAAATCGGTCCAGTCAGCTGAAGTTTGTTTAAAGGTTTTTTTAGTCTTATTAACGAATTTCAAAAATATGGAAGAAAAGCATATTCTACACTTAAAATTAGCTCAATAAAGGCAAAAACTCACAAAATCTTGCAACTAACTTAATTTAGTGCTCATTTTCGCAAAATATTTGCTCAAAAATTAGCAAATATTTTTTCCATCGGATTGAGTAAAAAGATAAAATTGTTTTACTTCGCTTCCAGAATCGATTTCTTCGAAATTGGTTTTGGCGATATATGGACCGATTTCCCAATTCTCATTTTTTTCTAACTTTTTTATCATCAGATTTACTCTGTATTCCCAAAAATTGTTTTACTTTGCTTCCAGGGCCAATTATATCGAAAATCGGTTTTGGCTATATCTCGGCTATATATGGACCGATTTCCCAAATTTTTTTTTTTTTTGGTTGAATGACCTATTTCTATTATCAGATTTACTTTTTATCACCAAAAATTGTTTTACTTTGCTTCCAGGGCCAATTATATCGAAAATCGGTTTTGGCTATATCTCGGCTTTATATGGACCGATATCGGGAAAATTTTTTTTTTGCCTTCAAATCTCCATAAGAAGTGATATTACCAACTTTGGCGCAAAAAAAAATTTTTCAAAAAATTTATCAAAAACATGCATAATTTTGACCCCAAAAAACCGGTTTTTTGGATATATCTCCGCTACCCGTGAACCGATATTGCTGAATTTCAATAGCAAACACATGACCGATATTTATAATAGATTGGCGAAAAAAAAAAGTTTCTAAGTCAAGCAGTTTTCAGTGTGTAGAAGTTTATCTACAGCGCCACCTAGCGGAGAGTTACGGAAAAATTGATAGTCCAAAAATTTATTCTATGAAAAATTACTTATACATGCCAAGTTTCAACACGATCGGATGAGCAATGTAGGAGTTTATCGCTTACCAACCAACCAACCAACAAACATTCATTTTTATATATATATATATATAGATGTAAATTCATACAAATTTTGTTTTATTATTGGTTTTTTTTTACATGTATTTTATTTTGTTATCAGAATGTTCTTTTTCAAATATACAACATCATTCAATTCCAACAATATGGGTTTTGAAAATTTATCAAAGTACACTTTACTTCTCTCTTTATGTTTATCAATCAGTTCAGTAAGAAATATCTCTAAGATTTTTAATGTTTTATTACCCTGATCCTTTAGATCCTGTATGGTAAAAATTTTGAAAAATAAATCGATTTTTTTTTATATATATATAACTCTGCATGGTAAATTCCGAGTTTGTTGGTTTTCTAACCTCGAAAGCAGAAAGCCTAAGCTTGGTGTTTCGTTAACAAATTCGAAGTCCACACACAACAGTTTTTAAATCTTTTATATGCATATATGCTAAATTTTATAATATTGTCATCATATCTATGGATTACTGTCTTAAATTTTGCTATTTTCTTACTGAAATCATGCGAGAATTTATCATAAATTTTCAAATTTAAATTTTTATTAATGTACAAAGAATGATGATGTTATTATGTTTGCTGGGATGTCTTATTTACTACCTTTTTCCTTTCCATAGCCAAAACCGAACATTATTGCAATAATAAAATTGTAAAAAAAAGAAAAACAATTTGATTGAACTGACATACATGTACATATGTATGTTTATTTGATTTTATGTATGTATGTATGTTTTTATTGTAATGTTTTTGTTTATTTTGTGTTTCTTGTGTGTTTTTTTTTCACAAATTATTTTTATGCATACATACTTATGTACTATGTTTACTATGGTAAAACAACCCTTAAATTTTGCTCGTTATTTTTCATAGCACACACTTGTGTATGTACATCTAGTTTGTATAAATATACACAGTTTCCAACATAAAACAATGCAAAAGAGGTTTTAATTCATTTCAAAAAAAATATTTTTTTTTATTTATTTATTTATTCATTTATATAGTAGTAAATACATATAGTAAATAAATAAAATTTTAGGGTTTTACTTTACTTTTTTATATAGAAATTTTCTTTGTGTTGGTTATGTGTGTATATTTTTGTGTGTTTTGTGTTTAACTATGTATGTATTTGATTGTGTTGGATGGTGTTTGTATGTTTGTATATTTGTATAAGTGTATGTATATATAATTTAATAAAAATGAATGCATATGTATGTATATGTATAAATAAGTATATTTTATAAGTATTTTTTTTATATATATATGATACCCCAATTTTTTTTTTGTTGTTGGTTAGACCTCTTGCTGTCATCTCTCTTGTTGTTTTTCTGTTGTTACTGTGATGTACTTTTGTTGTCGTTGTCTTCTCTTTTTGGTTTCTTTGTTGAATTCGAATATGTATGTATATAGTTGGTTGTTATTGTTTGCTGCTTACTTGATTGTCGTTGAATTTCGTCTTCTTGTTTTTATAATTTTCTTCTTGTGTGGCTATTGTTGTTTTGGTTGTTGTTGTTGTTGAATTTTTTTCACATTTTGGCTCATACTCTTTTGATCGTTGTCTTTGTAATTTATGTTGTGTATAACACAAAATTAATTGTCTGTATCACTTGTGTATTTGTATGTATGAGCTGTTGCAATGTGTGCTTGTTGGTTATTTCAATTTGGTTTTTTTTTTCTATGTTTTAAATTTCATTCAAAGTTTCATTTTTCATTTCGTGTTGTTTCAATTTTTTCAGTATCCCTTTTTTTTTTTTGTTGTATTTTAAGTTTCAGTTGTTTGCTTTATTTTCTTTTCTGTTTTTAAATCTTAAATTTTTCTTATGTTTGTTTTATTCTTACTGTTCAGTGGTATTAAAATTTTTTTTTTTTTAATTTCTTTCGCTTTTTCTGCTTTTAGCGCTTATTTTTCTGCTAAAATTTTAGTTGGTATTGTTTTAATATATTTTTGTAATGATTTGTTTCCAGTTTTCTTTCTGTTTTAGATTCTTTCTTTGTTTTAAAGTTCTTTTTATGTTTTTTTTCTACAGTTATTTTTAACTGGTATTTCTCTTAAGAGTTTTTAATTTTTCAAATTTTATTTTTACGTGACTGTACTTTTTAATTTCTTGTTTTTCTCATTTTACTCTTCCATTTTTGTTCTTGTGATGTTTTTTTAAATTTATTGTTTTCAAGTCTTCCTATTTTATTGTTTGTTATGAGTTCTTCTTTATTATTTTATTTGATGCTTATTGTTTCGTTTTCATTTAGTTTTATTTTAACTTCAGTTTTATTTGTTACTAAGTGTAATTTTTTTTTTTGTGTTCGGTTGCCATCTTTTTTCGAATAACGTTTTTCTCATTTTATTTTTTTTTTTATATACATACATATATAATTTTCACCGGTTTTGTTCAATTCTTTCTTTGGTACAGTTTTTTGTGTGTTTTTTTTTTCAAAATGGCTAATTTTTAATTTTCACATTTAATTTTTCTTTTATTTTACTGTATTTTTTCCTACTTTTAATTTTTTTCTTTGTCTAATTTTTAGGTTTTTATAAATTTTACGATGTTAGTGTGGTTTAATATGTACTTACATATGTATGTAGTTATATTGTTGTTTTTCTTATTCCAAAAGTTTTATTTTTATTTGGTTCAACATTGTTTTTTTAATTAAAAATGCCGGTTTATTTTAACTCTTCATTAGAAGCTGTTCAAATCTAAATTATTCCAATACTCGTGTCGTCTATCAATATGTAATCTTATATTTTTTTGTTGTCTGTATGTTTAAAAATCATTTTTTTTTTCATTTTATTTTTTTCTTGTCTATGTATATCGCATCACATTGTGGTTTTGTTTGTGTGTTTTTGTTAAAAAGTTTCATTTTGTTCACTTTATTTTTTTTCTAAATTTCTTTTAATATATTTAATTGTTTTCCCGTCGTATACCAACAGAAATTTATGTTGGTATTTTTTCTTAGTCTCGGTCGCCATGTTGTACTCCGTAAAATAAAAATGCACTTGTTGTTACTTTAGAGATTATTATTAGAATCTTACTATTTATTTCTTTATTGTTCTTTCTATACCTACAACACATCGATGCCATCGAGTCTCGTCGAGTCTCGATAACATCGATTATATGGCAAGTGCCAGAGATGGCACTACAGGGGCACTCAGGTCCCCCCTGGGAGGAAACTGCCCGTTTTCAGATTTTTCTTGTTATTTTCTCAGCAAGACCTACCTGTGTACCGAATTTCAGCTTTCTAGCTATACTGGAAGTGCCTTATGCAAGGAAGGGGAACACTAGTCCCCCAGGTAAAAAATGGCCGTTGAAAAATATTTTTTGTTAATTTCACATCAGGACCTACCTGTCTACAAAATTTAAGCTTTCTAGCTACACTGGAAGTTCCCCATAAAAAGGAGGGCATAATAAACCCCCCAGATGAAAAGTGCCCGTTAAAAAACATTTTCGTTAATTTCTCATCAGAACCTACCTGTGTACCGAATTTCAGGTTTCTAGCTATACTAGAAGTGCCCCATATAAAGAAGGGGCACTCAGGTCCCCCCTGGAAGGAAAGTGCCCGTTTTCAGATTTTCTGGTTATTTTCTCACCAAGACCTACCTGTGTACCAAATTTCAGCTTTCTAGCTATACTAGAAGTGCCCCATATAAAGAAGGGGCACTCAGGTCCCCCCTGGAAGGAAAGTGCCCATTTTCAGATTTTTCTGGTTATTTTCTCGCCAAGACCTACCTGTGTACCAAATTTCAGCTTTCTAGCTATACTGGAAGTGCCTTATGCAAGGAAGGGGAACACTAGTCCCCTAGGTAAAAAATGGCCGTTGAAAAATATTCTTTGTTAATTTCACATCAGGACCTACCTGTCTACAAAATTTAAGCTTTCTAGCTACACTGGAAGTTCCCCATAAAAAGAAGGGCATAACAGACCCCTCAGATAAAAAGTGCCCGTTAAAAAAACATTTTCGTTAATTTCTCACCAGAACCTACCTGTGTACCGAATTTCAGCTTTCTAGCTATACTAGAAGTGCCCCATATAAAGAAGGGACACTCACGTCCCCCCTGGGAGGAAAGTGCCCGTTTTCAGATTTTTCTGGTTATTTTCTCGCCAAGACCTACCTGTGTACCAAATTTCAGCTTTCTAGCTATACTGGAAATGCCCCATACAAAGAAGGGGCACTCAGGTCCCCCCTGGGAGGAAAGTGCCCGTTTTCAGATTTTTCTGGTTATTTTCTCACCAAGACCTACCTGTGTACCAAATTTCAGCTTTCTAGCTATACTAGAAGTGCCCCATATAAAGAAGGGGCACTCGGGTCCCCCCTGGAAGGAAAGTGCCCGTTTTCAGATTTTTCTGCTTATTTTCTCGCCAAGACCTACCTGTGTACCAAATTTCAGCTTTCTAGCTATACTGGAAGTGCCTTATGCAAGGAAGGGGAACACTAGTCCCCCAGGTAAAAAATGGCCGTTGAAAAATATTTTTTGTTAATTTCACATCAGGACCTACCTGTCTACAAAATTTAAGCTTTCTAGCTACACTGGAAGTTCCCCATAAAAAGGAGGGCATAATAAACCCCCCAGATGAAAAGTGCCCGTTAAAAAAACATTTTCGTTAATTTCTCATCAGAACCTACCTGTGTACCGAATTTCAGCTTTCTAGCTATACTAGAAGTGCCCCATATAAAGAAGGGGCACTCAGGTCCCCCCTGGGAGGAAAGTGCCCGTTTTCAGATTTTTCTGGTTATTTTCTCGCCAAGACCTACCTGTGTACCAAATTTCAGCTTTCTAGCTATACTGGAAATGCCCCATACAAAGAAGGGGCACTCAGGTCCCCCCTGGGAGGAAAGTGCCCGTTTTCAGATTTTTCTGGTTATTTTCTCACCAAGACCTACCAGTGTACCAAATTTCAGCTTTCTAGCTATACTAGAAGTGCCCCATATAAAGAAGGGGCACTCAGGTCCCCCCTGGAAGGAAAGTGCCCGTTTTCAGATTTTTCTGCTTATTTTCTCGCCAAGACCTACCTGTGTACCAAATTTCAGCTTTCTAGCTATACTGGAAATGCTCCATAAAAAGAAGGGGCACTCAGGTCCCCCTGGGAGGAAAGTGCCCGTTTTCAGATTTTTCTGGTTATTTTCTCACCAAGACCTACCTGTGTACCAAATTTCAGCTTTCTAGCTATACTGGAAATGCCCCATACAAAGAAGGGGCACTCAGGTCCCCCTGGGAGGAAAGTGCCCGTTTTCAGATTTTTCTGGTTATTTTCTCACCAAGACCTACCTGTGTACCGAATTTCAGCTTTCTAGCTATACTGGAAGTGCCTTATGCAAGGAAGGGTAACACTAGTCCCCTAGGTAAAAAATGGCCGTTGAAAAATAGTTTTTGTTAATTTCACATCAGGACCTACCTGTCTACAAAATTTAAGCTTTCTAGCTACACTGGAAGTTCCCCATAAAAAGAAGGGCATAATAGACCCCCCAGATGAAAAGTGCCCGTTAAAAAAACATTTTCGTTAATTTCTCATCAGAACCTACCTGTGTACCGAATTTCAGCTTTCTAGCTATACTAGAAGTGCCCCATATAAAGAAAGGGCATTTAGGTCCCCCCTGGAAGGAAAGTGCCCGTTTTCAGATTTTTCTGGATATTTTCTCGCCAAGACCTACCTGTGTACCGAATTTCAGCTTTCTAGCTATACTGGAAATGCCCCATACAAAGAAGGGGCACTCAGGTCCCCCCTGGGAGGAAAAAGCCCGTTTTCAGATTTTTCTGGTTATTTTCTCACCAAGACCTACTTGTGTACAAAATTTTAGCTTTCTAGCTATACTGGAAATGCCCCATACAAAGAAGGGGCACTCAGGTCCCCCCTGGGAGGAAAGTGCCCGTTTTCAGATTTTTCTGGTTATTTTCTCACCAAGACCTACCTGTGTACCAAATTTCAGCTTTCTAGCTATACTGAAAATGCCCCATACAAAGAAGGGGCACTCAGGTCCCCCCTGGGAGGAAAGTGCCCGTTTTCAGATTTTTCTGGTTATTTTCTCGCCAAGACCTACCTGTGTACCAAATTTCAGCTTTCTAGCTATACTGGAAGTGCCTTATGCAAGGAAGGGGAACACTAGTCCCCCAGGTAAAAAATGGCCGTTGAAAAATATTTTTTGTTAATTTCACATCAGGACCTACCTGTCTACAAAATTTAAGCTTTCTAGCTACACTGAAAGTTCCCCATAAAAAGAAGGGCATAATAGACCCCCCAGATAAAAAGTGCCCGTTAAAAAAACATTTTCGTTAATTTCTCATCAGAACCTACCTGTGTACCGAATTTCAATTTTCTAGCTATACTAGAAGTGCCCCATATAAAGAAGGGGCACTCAGGTCCCCCCTGGAAGGAAAGTTCCCGTTTTCAGATTTTTCTGGTTATTTTCTCGCCAAGACCTACCTGTGTACCAAATTTCAGCTTTCTAGCTATACTGGAAATGCCCCATACAAAGAACGGGCACTTATGTCCCCCCTGGGAGAAAAGTGCCCGTTTTCAGATTTTTCTGGTTATTTTCTCACCAAGACCTACCTGTGTACCAAATTTCAGCTTTCTAGCTATACTGGAAATGCCCCATACAAAGAAGGGGCACTCAGGTCCCCCCTGGGAGGAAATAGCCCGTTTTCAGATTTTTCTGGTTATTTTCTCACCAAGACCTACTTGTGTACAAAATTTTAGCTTTCTAGCTATACTGGAAATGCACCATACAAAGAAGGGGCACTCAGGTCCCCCCTGGGAGGAAAGTGCCTGTTTTCAGATTTTTCTGGTTATTTTCTCACCAAGACCTACCTGTGTACCGAATTTCAGCTTTCTAGCTATACTAGAAGTGTCCCATACAAAGAAGGGGCACTCAGGTCCCCCTGGGAGGAAAGTGCCCGTTTTCAGATTTTTCTGGTTATTTTCTCACCAAGACCTACCTGTGTACCAAATTTCAGCTTTCTAGCTATACTGAAAATGCCCCATACAAAGAAGGGGCACTCAGGTCCCCCCTGGGAGGAAAGTGCCCGTTTTCAGATTTTTCTGGTTATTTTCTCGCCAAGACCTACCTGTGTACCAAATTTCAGCTTTCTAGCTATACTAGAAGTGCCCCATATAAAGAAGGGGCACTCAGGTCCCCCCTGGAAGGAAAGTGCCCGTTTTCAGATTTTTCTGCTTATTTTCTCGCCAAGACCTACCTGTGTACCAAATTTCAGCTTTCTAGCTATACTGGAAATGCTCCATAAAAAGAAGGGGCACTCAGGTCCCCCCTGGGAGGAAAGTGCCCGTTTTCAGATTTTTCTGGTTATTTTCTCACCAAGACCTACCTGTGTACCAAATTTCAGCTTTCTAGCTATACTGGAAATGCCCCATACAAAGAAGGGGCACTCAGGTCCCCCTGGGAGGAAAGTGCCCGTTTTCAGATTTTTCTGGTTATTTTCTCACCAAGACCTACCTGTGTACCGAATTTCAGCTTTCTAGCTATACTGGAAGTGCCTTATGCAAGGAAGGGTAACACTAGTCCCCTAGGTAAAAAATGGCCGTTGAAAAATAGTTTTTGTTAATTTCACATCAGGACCTACCTGTCTACAAAATTTAAACTTTCTAGCTACACTGGAAGTTCCCCATAAAAAGAAGGGCATAATAGACCCCCCAGATGAAAAGTGCCCGTTAAAAAAACATTTTCGTTAATTTCTCATCAGAACCTACCTGTGTACCGAATTTCAGCTTTCTAGCTATACTAGAAGTGCCCCATATAAAGAAAGGGCATTTAGGTCCCCCCTGGAAGGAAAGTGCCCGTTTTCAGATTTTTCTGGATATTTTCTCGCCAAGACCTACCTGTGTACCGAATTTCAGCTTTCTAGCTATACTGGAAATGCCCCATACAAAGAAGGGGCACTCAGGTCCCCCCTGGGAGGAAAAAGCCCGTTTTCAGATTTTTCTGGTTATTTTCTCACCAAGACCTACTTGTGTACAAAATTTTAGCTTTCTAGCTATACTGGAAATGCCCCATACAAAGAAGGGGCACTCAGGTCCCCCCTGGGAGGAAAGTGCCCGTTTTCAGATTTTTCTGGTTATTTTCTCACCAAGACCTACCTGTGTACCAAATTTCAGCTTTCTAGCTATACTGAAAATGCCCCATACAAAGAAGGGGCACTCAGGTCCCCCCTGGGAGGAAAGTGCCCGTTTTCAGATTTTTCTGGTTATTTTCTCGCCAAGACCTACCTGTGTACCAAATTTCAGCTTTCTAGCTATACTGGAAATGCCCCATACAAAGAAGGGGCACTCAGGTCCCCCTGGGAGGAAAAAGCCCGTTTTCAGATTTTTCTGGTTATTTTCTCACCAAGACCTACTTGTGTACAAAATTTTAGCTTTCTAGCTATACTGGAAATGCCCCATACAAAGAAGGGGTACTCAGGTCCCCCCTGGGAGGAAAGTGCCCGTTTTCAGATTTTTCTGGTTATTTTCTCACCAAGACCTACCTGTGTACCAAATTTCAGCTTTCTAGCTATACTGAAAATGCCCCATACAAAGAAGGGGCACTCAGGTCCCCCCTGGGAGGAAAGTGCCCGTTTTCAGATTTTTCTGGTTATTTTCTCGCCAAGACCTACCTGTGTACCAAATTTCAGCTTTCTAGCTATACTAGAAGTGCCCCATATAAAGAAGGGGCACTCAGGTCCCCCCTGGAAGGAAAGTGCCCGTTTTCAGATTTTTCTTCTTATTTTCTCGCCAAGACCTACCTGTGTACCAAATTTCAGCTTTCTAGCTATACTGGAAATGCTCCATAAAAAGAAGGGGCACTCAGGTCCCCCCTGGGAGGAAAATGCCCGTTTTCAGATTTTTCTGGTTTTTTTCTCACCAAGACCTACCTGTGTACCAAATTTCAGCTTTCTAGCTATACTGGAAATGCCCCATACAAAGAAGGGGCACTCAGGTCCCCCTGGGAGGAAAGTGCCCGTTTTCAGATTTTTCTGGTTATTTTCTCACCAAGACCTACCTGTGTACCGAATTTCAGCTTTCTAGCTATACTGGAAGTGCCTTATGCAAGGAAGGGTAACACTAGTCCCCTAGGTAAAAAATGGCCGTTGAAAAATAGTTTTTGTTAATTTCACATCAGGACCTACCTGTCTACAAAATTTAAGCTTTCTAGCTACACTGGAAGTTCCCCATAAAAAGAAGGGCATAATAGACCCCCCAGATGAAAAGTGCCCGTTAAAAAAACATTTTCGTTAATTTCTCATCAGAACCTACCTGTGTACCGAATTTCAGCTTTCTAGCTATACTAGAAGTGCCCCATATAAAGAAAGGGCATTTAGGTCCCCCCTGGAAGGAAAGTGCCCGTTTTCAGATTTTTCTGGATATTTTCTCGCCAAGACCTACCTGTGTACCGAATTTCAGCTTTCTAGCTATACTGGAAATGCCCCATACAAAGAAGGGGCACTCAGGTCCCCCCTGGGAGGAAAAAGCCCGTTTTCAGATTTTTCAGGTTATTTTCTCACCAAGACCTACTTGTGTACAAAATTTTAGCTTTCTAGCTATACTGGAAATGCCCCATACAAAGAAGGGGCACTCAGGTCCCCCCTGGGAGGAAAGTGCCCGTTTTCAGATTTTTCTGGTTATTTTCTCACCAAGACCTACCTGTGTACCAAATTTCAGCTTTCTAGCTATACTGAAAATGCCCCATACAAAGAAGGGGCACTCAGGTCCCCCCTGGGAGGAAAGTGCCCGTTTTCAGATTTTTCTGGTTATTTTCTCGCCAAGACCTACCTGTGTACCAAATTTCAGCTTTCTAGCTATACTGGAAGTGCCTTATGCAAGGAAGGGGAACACTAGTCCCCCAGGTAAAAAATGGCCGTTGAAAAATATTTTTTGTTAATTTCACATCAGGACCTACCTGTCTACAAAATTTAAGCTTTCTAGCTACACTGAAAGTTCCCCATAAAAAGAAGGGCATAATAGACCCCCCAGATAAAAAGTGCCCGTTAAAAAAACATTTTCGTTAATTTCTCATCAGAACCTACCTGTGTACCGAATTTCAATTTTCTAGCTATACTAGAAGTGCCCCATATAAAGAAGGGGCACTCAGGTCCCCCCTGGAAGGAAAGTTCCCGTTTTCAGATTTTTCTGGTTATTTTCTCGCCAAGACCTACCTGTGTACCAAATTTCAGCTTTCTAGCTATACTGGAAATGCCCCATACAAAGAAGGGGCACTTATGTCCCCCCTGGGAGAAAAGTGCCCGTTTTCAGATTTTTCTGGTTATTTTCTCACCAAGACCTACCTGTGTACCAAATTTCAGCTTTCTAGCTATACTGGAAATGTCCCATACAAAGAAGGGGCACTCAGGTCCCCCCTGGGAGGAAAAAGCCCGTTTTCAGATTTTTCTGGTTATTTTCTCGCCAAGACCTACCTGTGTACCAAATTTCAGCTTTCTAGCTATACTGGAAATGCTCCATAAAAAGAAGGGGCACTCAGGTCCCCCCTGGGAGGAAAGTGCCCGTTTTCAGATTTTTCTGGTTATTTTCTCACCAAGACCTACCTGTGTACCAAATTTCAGCTTTCTAGCTATACTGGAAATGCCCCATACAAAGAAGGGGCACTCAGGTCCCCCTGGGAGGAAAGTGCCCGTTTTCAGATTTTTCTGGTTATTTTCTCACCAAGACCTACCTGTGTACCGAATTTCAGCTTTCTAGCTATACTGGAAGTGCCTTATGCAAGGAAGGGTAACACTAGTCCCCTAGGTAAAAAATGGCCTTTGAAAAATAGTTTTTGTTAATTTCACATCAGGACCTACCTGTCTACAAAATTTAAGCTTTCTAGCTACACTGGAAGTTCCCCATAAAAAGAAGGGCATAATAGACCCCCCAGATGAAAAGTGCCCGTTAAAAAAACATTTTCGTTAATTTCTCATCAGAACCTACCTGTGTACCGAATTTCAGCTTTCTAGCTATACTAGAAGTGCCCCATATAAAGAAAGGGCATTTAGGTCCCCCCTGGAAGGAAAGTGCCCGTTTTCAGATTTTTCTGGATATTTTCTCGCCAAGACCTACCTGTGTACCGAATTTCAGCTTTCTAGCTATACTGGAAATGCCCCATACAAAGAAGGGGCACTCAGGTCCCCCCTGGGAGGAAAAAGCCCGTTTTCAGATTTTTCTGGTTATTTTCTCACCAAGACCTACTTGTGTACAAAATTTTAGCTTTCTAGCTATACTGGAAATGCCCCATACAAAGAAGGGGCACTCAGGTCCCCCCTGGGAGGAAAGTGCCCGTTTTCAGATTTTTCTGGTTATTTTCTCACCAAGACCTACCTGTGTACCAAATTTCAGCTTTCTAGCTATACTGAAAATGCCCCATACAAAGAAGGGGCACTCAGGTCCCCCCTGGGAGGAAAGTGCCCGTTTTCAGATTTTTCTGGTTATTTTCTCGCCAAGACCTACCTGTGTACCAAATTTCAGCTTTCTAGCTATACTGGAAGTGCCTTATGCAAGGAAGGGGAACACTAGTCCCCCAGGTAAAAAATGGCCGTTGAAAAATATTTTTTGTTAATTTCACATCAGGACCTACCTGTCTACAAAATTTAAGCTTTCTAGCTACACTGAAAGTTCCCCATAAAAAGAAGGGCATAATAGACCCCCCAGATAAAAAGTGCCCGTTAAAAAAACATTTTCGTTAATTTCTCATCAGAACCTACCTGTGTACCGAATTTCAATTTTCTAGCTATACTAGAAGTGCCCCATATAAAGAAGGGGCACTCAGGTCCCCCCTGGAAGGAAAGTTCCCGTTTTCAGATTTTTCTGTTTATTTTCTCGCCAAGACCTACCTGTGTACCAAATTTCAGCTTTCTAGCTATACTGGAAATGCCCCATACAAAGAACGGGCACTTATGTCCCCCCTGGGAGAAAAGTGCCCGTTTTCAGATTTTTCTGGTTATTTTCTCACCAAGACCTACCTGTGTACCAAATTTCAGCTTTCTAGCTATACTGGAAATGCCCCATACAAAGAAGGGGCACTCAGGTCCCCCCTGGGAGGAAAAAGCCCGTTTTCAGATTTTTCTGGTTATTTTCTCACCAAGACCTACTTGTGTACAAAATTTTAGCTTTCTAGCTATACTGGAAATGCCCCATACAAAGAAGGGGCACTCAGGTCCCCCCTGGGAGGAAAGTGCCTGTTTTCAGATTTTTCTGGTTATTTTCTCACCAAGACCTACCTGTGTACCGAATTTCAGCTTTCTAGCTATACTAGAAGTGTCCCATACAAAGAAGGGGCACTCAGGTCCCCCTGGGAGGAAAGTGCCCGTTTTCAGATTTTTCTGGTTATTTTCTCACCAAGACCTACCTGTGTACCAAATTTCAGCTTTCTAGCTATACTGAAAATGCCCCATACAAAGAAGGGGCACTCAGGTCCCCCCTGGGAGGAAAGTGCCCGTTTTCAGATTTTTCTGGTTATTTTCTCGCCAAGACCTACCTGTGTACCAAATTTCAGCTTTCTAGCTATACTAGAAGTGCCCCATATAAAGAAGGGGCACTCAGGTCCCCCCTGGAAGGAAAGTGCCCGTTTTCAGATTTTTCTGCTTATTTTCTCGCCAAGACCTACCTGTGTACCAAATTTCAGCTTTCTAGCTATACTGGAAATGCTCCATAAAAAGAAGGGGCACTCAGGTCCCCCCTGGGAGGAAAGTGCCCGTTTTCAGATTTTTCTGGTTATTTTCTCACCAAGACCTACCTGTGTACCAAATTTCAGCTTTCTAGCTATACTGGAAATGCCCCATACAAAGAAGGGGCACTCAGGTCCCCCTGGGAGGAAAGTGCCCGTTTTCAGATTTTTCTGGTTATTTTCTCACCAAGACCTACCTGTGTACCGAATTTCAGCTTTCTAGCTATACTGGAAGTGCCTTATGCAAGGAAGGGTAACACTAGTCCCCTAGGTAAAAAATGGCCGTTGAAAAATAGTTTTTGTTAATTTCACATCAGGACCTACCTGTCTACAAAATTTAAGCTTTCTAGCTACACTGGAAGTTCCCCATAAAAAGAAGGGCATAATAGACCCCCCAGATGAAAAGTGCCCGTTAAAAAAACATTTTCGTTAATTTCTCATCAGAACCTACCTGTGTACCGAATTTCAGCTTTCTAGCTATACTAGAAGTGCCCCATATAAAGAAAGGGCATTTAGGTCCCCCCTGGAAGGAAAGTGCCCGTTTTCAGATTTTTCTGGATATTTTCTCGCCAAGACCTACCTGTGTACCGAATTTCAGCTTTCTAGCTATACTGGAAATGCCCCATACAAAGAAGGGGCACTCAGGTCCCCCCTGGGAGGAAAAAGCCCGTTTTCAGATTTTTCTGGTTATTTTCTCACCAAGACCTACTTGTGTACAAAATTTTAGCTTTCTAGCTATACTGGAAATGCCCCATACAAAGAAGGGGCACTCAGGTCCCCCCTGGGAGGAAAGTGCCCGTTTTCAGATTTTTCTGGTTATTTTCTCACCAAGACCTACCTGTGTACCAAATTTCAGCTTTCTAGCTATACTGAAAATGCCCCATACAAAGAAGGGGCACTCAGGTCCCCCCTGGGAGGAAAGTGCCCGTTTTCAGATTTTTCTGGTTATTTTCTCGCCAAGACCTACCTGTGTACCAAATTTCAGCTTTCTAGCTATACTGGAAGTGCCTTATGCAAGGAAGGGGAACACTAGTCCCCCAGGTAAAAAATGGCCGTTGAAAAATATTTTTTGTTAATTTCACATCAGGACCTACCTGTCTACAAAATTTAAGCTTTCTAGCTACACTGAAAGTTCCCCATAAAAAGAAGGGCATAATAGACCCCCCAGATAAAAAGTGCCCGTTAAAAAAACATTTTCGTTAATTTCTCATCAGAACCTACCTGTGTACCGAATTTCAATTTTCTAGCTATACTAGAAGTGCCCCATATAAAGAAGGGGCACTCAGGTCCCCCCTGGAAGGAAAGTTCCCGTTTTCAGATTTTTCTGGTTATTTTCTCGCCAAGACCTACCTGTGTACCAAATTTCAGCTTTCTAGCTATACTGGAAATGCCCCATACAAAGAAGGGGCACTTATGTCCCCCCTGGGAGAAAAGTGCCCGTTTTCAGATTTTTCTGGTTATTTTCTCACCAAGACCTACCTGTGTACCAAATTTCAGCTTTCTAGCTATACTGGAAATGCCCCATACAAAGAAGGGGCACTCAGGTCCCCCCTGGGAGGAAAAAGCCCGTTTTCAGATTTTTCTGGTTATTTTCTCACCAAGACCTACTTGTGTACAAAATTTTAGCTTTCTAGCTATACTGGAAATGCCCCATACAAAGAAGGGGCACTCAGGTCCCCCCTGGGAGGAAAGTGCCTGTTTTCAGATTTTTCTGGTTATTTTCTCACCAAGACCTACCTGTGTACCGAATTTCAGCTTTCTAGCTATACTAGAAGTGTCCCATACAAAGAAGGGGCACTCAGGTCCCCCTGGGAGGAAAGTGCCCGTTTTCAGATTTTTCTGGTTATTTTCTCACCAAGACCTACCTGTGTACCAAATTTCAGCTTTCTAGCTATACTGAAAATGCCCCATACAAAGAAGGGGCACTCAGGTCCCCCCTGGGAGGAAAGTGCCCGTTTTCAGATTTTTCTGGTTATTTTCTCGCCAAGACCTACCTGTGTACCAAATTTCAGCTTTCTAGCTATACTAGAAGTGCCCCATATAAAGAAGGGGCACTCAGGTCCCCCCTGGAAGGAAAGTGCCCGTTTTCAGATTTTTCTGCTTATTTTCTCGCCAAGACCTACCTGTGTACCAAATTTCAGCTTTCTAGCTATACTGGAAATGCTCCATAAAAAGAAGGGGCACTCAGGTCCCCCCTTAGAGGAAAGTGCCCGTTTTCAGATTTTTCTGGTTATTTTCTCACCAAGACCTACCTGTGTACCAAATTTCAGCTTTCTAGCTATACTGGAAATGCCCCATACAAAGAAGGGGCACTCAGGTCCCCCTGGGAGGAAAGTGCCCGTTTTCAGATTTTTCTGGTTATTTTCTCACCAAGACCTACCTGTGTACCGAATTTCAGCTTTCTAGCTATACTGGAAGTGCCTTATGCAAGGAAGGGTAACACTAGTCCCCTAGGTAAAAAATGGCCGTTGAAAAATAGTTTTTGTTAATTTCACATCAGGACCCACCTGTCTACAAAATTTAAGCTTTCTAGCTACACTGGAAGTTCCCCATAAAAAGAAGGGCATAATAGACCCCCCAGATGAAAAGTGCCCGTTAAAAAAACATTTTCGTTAATTTCTCATCAGAACCTACCTGTGTACCGAATTTCAGCTTTCTAGCTATACTAGAAGTGCCCCATATAAAGAAAGGGCATTTAGGTCCCCCCTGGAAGGAAAGTGCCCGTTTTCAGATTTTTCTGGATATTTTCTCGCCAAGACCTACCTGTGTACCGAATTTCAGCTTTCTAGCTATACTGGAAATGCCCCATACAAAGAAGGGGCACTCAGGTCCCCCCTGGGAGGAAAAAGCCCGTTTTCAGATTTTTCTGGTTATTTTCTCACCAAGACCTACTTGTGTACAAAATTTTAGCTTTCTAGCTATACTGGAAATGCCCCATACAAAGAAGGGGCACTCAGGTCCCCCCTGGGAGGAAAGTGCCCGTTTTCAGATTTTTCTGGTTATTTTCTCACCAAGACCTACCTGTGTACCAAATTTCAGCTTTCTAGCTATACTGAAAATGCCCCATACAAAGAAGGGGCACTCAGGTCCCCCCTGGGAGGAAAGTGCCCGTTTTCAGATTTTTCTGGTTATTTTCTCGCCAAGACCTACCTGTGTACCAAATTTCAGCTTTCTAGCTATACTGGAAGTGCCTTATGCAAGGAAGGGGAACACTAGTCCCCCAGGTAAAAAATGGCCGTTGAAAAATATTTTTTGTTAATTTCACATCAGGACCTACCTGTCTACAAAATTTAAGCTTTCTAGCTACACTGAAAGTTCCCCATAAAAAGAAGGGCATAATAGACCCCCCAGATAAAAAGTGCCCGTTAAAAAAACATTTTCGTTAATTTCTCATCAGAACCTACCTGTGTACCGAATTTCAATTTTCTAGCTATACTAGAAGTGCCCCATATAAAGAAGGGGCACTCAGGTCCCCCCTGGAAGGAAAGTTCCCGTTTTCAGATTTTTCTGGTTATTTTCTCGCCAAGACCTACCTGTGTACCAAATTTCAGCTTTCTAGCTATACTGGAAATGCCCCATACAAAGAAGGGGCACTTATGTCCCCCCTGGGAGAAAAGTGCCCGTTTTCAGATTTTTCTGGTTATTTTCTCACCAAGACCTACCTGTGTACCAAATTTCAGCTTTCTAGCTATACTGGAAATGTCCCATACAAAGAAGGGGCACTCAGGTCCCCCCTGGGAGGAAAAAGCCCGTTTTCAGATTTTTCTGGTTATTTTCTCACCAAGACCTACTTGTGTACAAAATTTTAGCTTTCTAGCTATACTGGAAATGCCCCATACAAAGAAGGGGCACTCAGGTCCCCCCTGGGAGGAAAGTGCCTGTTTTCAGATTTTTCTGGTTATTTTCTCACCAAGACCTACCTGTGTACCGAATTTCAGCTTTCTAGCTATACTAGAAGTGTCCCATACAAAGAAGGGGCACTCAGGTCCCCCTGGGAAGAAAGTGCCCGTTTTCAGATTTTTCTGGTTATTTTCTCACCAAGACCTACCTGTGTACCAAATTTCAGCTTTCTAGCTATACTGAAAATGCCCCATACAAAGAAGGGGCACTCAGGTCCCCCCTGGGAGGAAAGTGCCCGTTTTCAGATTTTTCTGGTTATTTTATCGCCAAGACCTACCTGTATACCAAATTTCAGCTTTCTAGCTATACTGGAAGTGCCTTATGCAAGGAAGGGGAACACTAGTCCCCTAGGTAAAAAATGGCCGATGAAAAATATTTTTTGTTAATTTCACATCAGGACCTACCTGTCTACAAAATTTAAGCTTTCTAGCTACACTGGAAGTTCCCCATAAAAAGGAGGGCATAATAGACCCCCCAGATGAAAAGTGCCCGTTAAAAAAACATGTTCGTTAATTTCTCATCAGAACCTACCTGTGTACCGAATTTCAGCTTTCTAGCTATACTAGAAGTGCCCCATATAAAGAAGGGGCACTCAGGTCCCCCCTGGGAGGAAAGTGCCCGTTTTCAGATTTTTCTGGTTATTTTCTCGCCAAGACCTACCTGTGTACCAAATTTCAGCTTTCTAGCTATACTGGAAATGCCCCATACAAAGAAGGGGCACTCAGGTCCCCCCTGGGAGGAAAGTGCCCGTTTTCAGATTTTTCTGGTTATTTTCTCACCAAGACCTACCTGTGTACCAAATTTCAGCTTTCTAGCTATACTAGAAGTGCCCCATATAAAGAAGGGGCACTCAGGTCCCCCCTGGAAGGAAAGTGCCCGTTTTCAGATTTTTCTGGTTATTTTCTCGCCAAGACCTACCTGTGTACCAAATTTCAGCTTTCTAGCTATACTGGAAATGCCCCATACAAAGAAGGGGCACTCAGGTCCCCCCTGGGAGGAAAGTGCCCGTTTTCAGATTTTTCTGGTTATTTTCTCACCAAGACCTACCTGTGTACCAAATTTCAGCTTTCTAGCTATACTGGAAATGCCCCATACAAAGAAGGGGCACTCAGGTCCCCCCTGGGAGGAAAGTGCCCGTTTTCAGATTTTTCTGGTTATTTTCTCACCAAGACCTACCTGTGTACCGAATTTCAGCTTTCTAGCTATACTGGAAGTGCCGTATGCAAGGAAGGGGAACACTAGTCCCCTAGGTAAAAAATGGCCGTTGAAAAATAGTTTTTGTTAATTTCACATCAGGACCTACCTGTCTACAAAATTTAAGCTTTCTAGCTACACTGGAAGTTCCCCATAAAAAGAAGGGCATAATAGACCCCCCAGATGAAAAGTGCCCGTTAAAAAAACATTTTCGTTAATTTCTCATCAGAACCTACCTATGTACTGAATTTCAGCTTTCTAGCTATACTAGAAGTGCCCCATATAAAGAAAGGGCACTCAGGTCCCCCTGGAAGGAAAGTGCCCGTTTTCAGATTTTTCTGGTTATTTTCTCGCCAAGACCTACCTGTGTACCAAATTTCAGCTTTCTAGCTATACTGGAAATGCCCCATACAAAGAAGGGGCACTCAAGTCCCCCCTGGGAGGAAAGTGCCCGTTTTCAGATTTTTCTGGTTATTTCCTCACCAAGACCTACCTGTGTACCAAATTTCAGCTTTCTATCTCTACTAGAAATGCCCCATACAAAGAAGGGGAATGATTGTCCCCCCAGATGAAATGTGCCCGTTTTCAGATTTTTCTGGTTATTTTCTCACCAAGACCTACCTGTGTACCAAATTTCAGCTTTCTAGCTATACTAGAAGTGCCCCATATAAAGAAGGGGCACTCAGGTCCCCCCTGGAAGGAAAGTGCCCGTTTTCAGATTTTTCTGGTTATTTTCTCGCCAAGACCTACCTGTGTACCAAATTTCAGCTTTCTAGCTATACTGGAAATGCCCCATACAAAGAAGGGGCACTCAGGTCCCCCCTGGGAGGAAAGTGCCCGTTTTCAGATTTTTCTGGTTATTTTCTCACCAAGACCTACCTGTGTACCAAATTTCAGCTTTCTAGCTATACTGGAAATGCCCCATACAAAGAAGGGGCACTCAGGTCCCCCCTGGGAGGAAAGTGCCCGTTTTCAGATTTTTCTGGTTATTTTCTCACCAAGACCTACCTGTGTACCAAATTTCAGCTTTCTAGCTATACTAGAAGTGCCCCATATAAAGAAGGGGCACTCAGGTCCCCCCTGGAAGGAAAGTGCCCGTTTTCAGATTTTTCTGGTTATTTTCTCGCCAAGACCTACCTGTGTACCAAATTTCAGCTTTCTATCTCTACTAGAAGTGCCCCATAAAAAGAAGGGGAATGATTGTCCCCCCAGATGAAAAGTGCCCGTTTTCAGATTTTTCTGCTTATTTTCTCACCAAGACCTACCTGTGTACCAAATTTCAGCTTTCTAGCTATACTAGAAGTGCCCCATAAAAAGAAGGGGAATGATTGTCCCCCCAGATGAAAAGTGCCCGTTTTCAGATTTTTCTGCTTATTTTCTCACCAAGACCTACCTGTGTACCGAATTTCAGCTTTCTAGCTATACTAGAAGTGCCCCATATAAAGAAGGGGCACTCAGGTCCCCCCTGGAAGGAAAGTGCCCGTTTTCAGATTTTTCTGGTTATTTTCTCGCCAAGACCTACCTGTGTACCAAATTTCAGCTTTCTATCTCTACTAGAAGTGCCCCATAAAAAGAAGGGGAATGATTGTCCCCCCAGATGAAAAGTGCCCGTTTTCAGATTTTTCTGCTTATTTTCTCACCAAGACCTACCTGTGTACCGAATTTCAGCTTTCTAGCTATACTAGAAGTGCCCCATATAAAGAAGGGGCACTCAGGTCCCCCCTGGAAGGAAAGTGCCCGTTTTCAGATTTTTCTGGCTATTTTCTCGCCAAGACCTACCTGTGTACCAAATTTCAGCTTTCTAGCTATACTGGAAATGCCCCATACAAAGAAGGGGCACTCAAGTCCCCCCTGGGAGGAAAGTGCCCGTTTTCAGATTTTTCTGGTTATTTCCTCACCAAGACCTACCTGTGTACCAAATTTCAGCTTTCTAGCTATACTAGAAGTGCCCCATATAAAGAAAGGGCACTCAGGTCCCCCCTGGAAGGAAAGTGCCCGTTTTCAGATTTTTCTGGTTATTTTCTCGCCATGACCTACCTGTGTACCAAATTTCAGCTTTCTATCTCTACTAGAAATGCCCCATACAAAGAAGGGGAATGATTGTCCCCCCAGATGAAATGTGCCCGTTTTCAGATTTTTCTGGTTATTTTCTCACCAAGACCTACCTGTGTACCGAATTTCAGCTTTCTAGCTATACTAGAAGTGTCCCATACAAAGAAGGGGCACTCAGGTCCCCCCTGGGAGGAAAGTGCCCGTTTTCAGATTTTTCTGGTTATTTTCTCACCAAGACCTACCTGTGTACCAAATTTCAGCTTTCTAGCTATACTAGAAGTGCCCCATATAAAGAAGGGGCACTCAGGTCCCCCCTGGAAGGAAAGTGCCCGTTTTCAGATTTTTCTGGTTATTTTCTCGCCAAGACCTACCTGTGTACCAAATTTCAGCTTTCTATCTCTACTAGAAGTGCCCCATAAAAAGAAGGGGAATGATTGTCCCCCCAGATGAAAAGTGCCCGTTTTCAGATTTTTCTGGTTATTTTCTCACCAAGACCTACCTGTGTACCAAATTTCAGCTTTCTAGCTATACTAGAAGTGCCCCATATAAAGAAGGGGCACTCAGGTCCCCCCTGGAAGGAAAGTGCCCGTTTTCAGATTTTTCTGGTTATTTTATCGCCAAGACCTACCTGTGTACCAAATTTCAGCTTTCTATCTCTACTAGAAGTGCCCCATAAAAAGAAGGGGAATGATTGTCCCCCTGGAAGGAAAGTGCCCGTTTTCAGATTTTTCTGGTTATTTTCTCGCCAAGACCTACCTGTGTACCAAATTTCAGCTTTCTAGCTATACTGGAAATGCCCCATACAAAGAAGGGGCACTCAAGTCCCCCCTGGGAGGAAAGTGCCCGTTTTCAGATTTTTCTGGTTATTTCCTCACCAAGACCTACCTGTGTACCAAATTTCAGCTTTCTAGCTATACTAGAAGTGCCCCATATAAAGAAAGGGCACTCAGGTCCCCCCTGGAAGGAAAGTGCCCGTTTTCAGATTTTTCTGGTTATTTTCTCGCCATGACCTACCTGTGTATCAAATTTCAGCTTTCTATCTCTACTAGAAATGCCCCATACAAAGAAGGGGAATGATTGTCCCCCCAGATGAAATGTGCCCGTTTTCAGATTTTTCTGGTTATTTTCTCACCAAGACCTACCTGTGTACCGAATTTCAGCTTTCTAGCTATACTAGAAGTGTCCCATACAAAGAAGGGGCACTCAGGTCCCCCCTGGGAGGAAAGTGCCCGTTTTCAGATTTTTCTGGTTATTTTCTCACCAAGACCTACCTGTGTACCAAATTTCAGCTTTCTAGCTATACTAGAAGTGCCCCATATAAAGAAGGGGCACTCAGGTCCCCCCTGGAAGGAAAGTGCCCGTTTTCAGATTTTTCTGGTTATTTTCTCGCCAAGACCTACCTGTGTACCAAATTTCAGCTTTCTATCTCTACTAGAAGTGCCCCATAAAAAGAAGGGGAATGATTGTCCCCCCAGATGAAAAGTGCCCGTTTTCAGATTTTTCTGCTTATTTTCTCACCAAGACCTACCTGTGTACCGAATTTCAGCTTTCTAGCTATACTAGAAGTGCCCCATATAAAGAAGGGGCACTCAGGTCCCCCCTGGAAGGAAAGTGCCCGTTTTCAGATTTTTCTGGCTATTTTCTCGCCAAGACCTACCTGTGTACCAAATTTCAGCTTTCTAGCTATACTGGAAATGCCCCATACAAAGAAGGGGCACTCAGGTCCCCCCTGGGAGGAAAGTGCCCGTTTTCAGATTTTTCTGGTTATTTTCTCACTAAGACCTACTTGTGTACCAAATTTCAGCTTTCTAGCTATACTGGAAGTGCCCAATAATATTGATGAGTCAGTGAGTATGTACTAAAATATGGACTTTTCACACCTTAATATCTCGGGAAGCTTCTACGGTAGAACTTTCAAATTTAACCTGTGAGGTCACCTCTGTGGGGAGAACTTATGTTTCAAGTTTCATTATATTATGATCAAGAGGAGCAAAGTTATGAGGGGGGTAAAAACAGCTCGAACTGTTTCGTGTAAATATACACACTGTGTGGCCGAACTTGGCCTGGCGCACTACCGTGCGCCTAGATCGGTCCTCCCTAAAGAAATGGTACTTGCTAAAGTCGTAGAAGACTGAAAATTCGTAAGTAGCCTAGAAATGGCATATAAAGAAAGAAACAATTGAGAAAGGGGAACTTTTCCCCTCCAACTACTCGTAAATGGGGTGCACATCTGTTTCGGCCCTCCCTAAAGAAATGGTACTTGCTAAAGTCGTAGAAGATTGAAAATTGGCAAGTATGCCTCTCGATGAACATATCCTATGTATAAAGTGCCCCATATAAAGAAGGGGCATCCTAGTCCCCCTCACACGAATAGTATCCCTTTTAAAATCATTTTTGTTATTTTTTATCATGACCTACCTGTGTACCAAATTTCAGCTTTCTAGCTATACTGGAAGTGCCTTATGCAAGGAAGGGGAACACTAGTCCCCCAGGTAATAAATGGCCGTTGAAAAATATTTTTTTTTTTTATTTCACATCAGGACCTACCTGTCTACAAAATTTAAGCTTTCTAGCTACACTGGAAGTTCCCCATAAAAAGAAGGGCATAATAGACCCCCCAGATGAAAAGTGCCCGTTAAAAAACAATTTTCGTTAATTTCTCATCAGAACCTACCTTTGTACCGAATTTCAGCTTTCTAGCTATACTAGAAGTGCCCCATACAAAGAAGGGGCACTCAGGTCCCCCCTAGGAGGAAAGTGCCCGTTTTCAGATTTTTCTGGTTATTTTCTCACCAAGACCTACCTGTGTACCAAATTTCAGCTTTCTAGCTATACTGGAAATGCCCCATACAAAGAAGGGGCACTCAGGTCCCCCCTAGGAGGAAAGTGCCCGTTTTCAGATTTTTCTGGTTATTTTCTCACTAAGACCTACCTGTGTACCAAATTTCAGCTTTCTAGCTATACTGGAAGTGCCCAATAATATTGATGAGTCAGTGAGTATGTACTAAAATATGGACTTTTCACACCTTAATATCTCGGGAAGCTTCTACGGTAGAACTTTCAAATTTAACCTGTGAGGTCACCTCTGTGGGGAAAACTTATGTTTCAAGTTTCACTATATTATGATCAAGAGGAGCAAAGTTATGAAGGGGGTAAAAACAGCTCGAACTGTTTCGTGTAAATATACACACTGTGTGGCCTAACTTGGCCTGGCGCACTACCGTGCGCCTAGATCGGCCCTCCCTAAAGAAATGGTACTTGCTAAAGTCGTAGAAGACTGAAAATTCGTAAGTAGCCTAGAAATGGCATATAAAGAAAGAAAAAATTGATAAAGGGGAAACTTTTCCCCTCCAACTACTTGTAAATGGGGTAATATTTCTATCGGCCCTCCCTAAAGAAATGGTACTTGCTAAAGTCGTAGAAGACTGAAAATTCGTAAGTAGCCTAGAAATGGCATATAAAGAAAGAAAAAATTGAGAAAGGGGAAACTTTTCCCCTCCAACTACTTGTAAATGGGGTAATATTTCTATCGGCCCTCCCTAAAGAAATGGTACTTGCTAAAGTCGTAGAGGACTGAAAATTCGTAAGTAGCCTAGAAATGGCATATAAAGAAAGAAAAAATTGATAAAGGGGAAACTTTTCCCCTCCAACTACTTGTAAATGGGGTAATATTTCTATCGGCCCTCCCTAAAGAAATGGTACTTGCTAAAGTCGTAGAAGACTGAAAATTCGTAAGTAGCCTAGAAATGGCATATAAAGAAAGAAACAATTGAGAAAGGGGAACTTTTCCCCTCCAACTACTCGTAAATGGGGTGCACATCTGTTTCGGCCCTCCCTAAAGAAATGGTACTTGCTAAAGTCGTAGAAGATTGAAAATTGGCAAGTATGCCTCTCGATGAACATATCCTATGGATAAAGTGCCCCATATAAAGAAGGGGCATCCTAGTCCTCCTCACACGAAAAGTATCCCTTTTAAAATCATTTTTGTTATTATTTATCATGACCTACCTGTGTACCAAATTTCAGCTTTCTAGCTATACTGGAAGTGCCTTATGCAAGGAAGGGGAACACTAGTCCCCCAGGTAAAAAATGGCCGTTGAAAAATATTTTTTGTTAATTTCACATCAGGACCTACCTGTCTACAAAATTTAAGCTTTCTAGCTACACTGAAAGTTCCCCATAAAAAGAAGGGCATAATAGACCCCCCAGATAAAAAGTGCCCGTTAAAAAAACAATTTCGTTAACTTCTCATCAGAACCTACCTGTGTACCGAATTTCAATTTTCTAGCTATACTAGAAGTGCCCCATATAAAGAAGGGGCACTCAGGTCCCCCCTGGAAGGAAAGTTCCCGTTTTCAGATTTTTCTGGTTATATTCTCGCCAAGACCTACCTGTGTACCAAATTTCAGCTTTCTAGCTATACTGGAAATGCCCCGTACAAAGAAGGGGCACTCATGTCCCCCCTGGGAGAAAAGTGCCCGTTTTCAGATTTTTCTGGTTATTTTCTCACCAAGACCTACCTGTGTACCAAATTTCAGCTTTCTAGCTATACTGGAAATGCCCCATACAAAGAAGGGGCACTCAGGTCCCCCCTGGGAGGAAAAAGCCCGTTTTCAGATTTTTCTGGTTATTTTCTCACCAAGACCTACTTGTGTACAAAATTTTAGCTTTCTAGCTATACTGGAAATGCCCCATACAAAGAAGGGGTACTCAGGTCCCCCCTGGGAGGAAAGTGCCCGTTTTCAGATTTTTCTGGTTATTTTCTCACCAAGACCTACCTGTGTACCGAATTTCAGCTTTCTAGCTATACTGGAAGTGCCTTATGCAAGGAAGGGGAACACTAGTCCCCCAGGTAAAAAATTGCCGTTGAAAAATATTTTTTGTTAATTTCACATCAGGACCTACCTGTCTACAAAATTTAAGCTTTCTAGCTACACTGGAATATCCCCATAAAAAGAAGGGCATAATACACCCCCAGATGAAAAGTGCCCGTTAAAAAAACATTTTCGTTAATTTCTCATCAGAACCTACCTGTGTACCAAATTTCAGCTTTCTAGCTATACTAGAAGTGCCCCATATAAAGAAGGGGCACTCAGGTCCCCCCTGGAAGGAAAGTGCCCGTTTTCAGATTTTTCTGGTTATTTTCTCACCAAGACCTACTTGTGTACCAAATTTCTGCTTTCTAGCTATACTAGAAGTGCCCCATATAAAGAAGGGGCACTCAGGTCCCCCCTGGAAGGAAAGTGCCCGTTTTCAGATTTTTCTGGTTATTTTCTCGCCAAGACCTACCTGTGTACCAAATTTCAGCTTTCTAGCTATACTGGAAATGCCCCATACAAAGAAGGGAAACTCAGGTCGCCCTTGGGAGGAAAGTGCCCGTTTTCAGATTTTTCTGGTTATTTTCTCACCAAGACCTACCTGTGTACCAAATTTCAGCTATCTAGCTATACTGGAAATGCCCCATACAAAGAAGGGGCACTCAGGTCCCCCCTGGGAGGAAAGTGCCCGTTTTCAGATTTTTCTGGTTATTTTCTCACCAAGACCTACCTGTGTACCGAATTTTAGCTTTCTAGCTATACTGGAAGTGCCTTATGCAAGGAAGGGGAACACTAGTCCCCCAGGTAAAAAATTGCCGTTGAAAAAGATTTTTTGTTAATTTCACATCAGGACCTACCTGTCTACAAAATTTAAGCTTTCTAGCTACACTGGAAGTTCCCCATAAAAAGAAGGGCATAATAGACCCCCCAAATGAAAAGTGCCCGTTAAAAAAACATTTTCGTTAATTTCTCATCAGAACCTACCTGTGTACCGAATTTCAGCTTTCTAGCTATACTAGAAGTGCCCCATATAAAGAAGGGGCACTCAGGTCCCCCCTGGAAGGAAAAGGCCCGTTTTCAGATTTTTCTGGATATTTTCTCGCCAAGACCTACCTGTGTACCAAATTTCAGCTTTCTAGCTATACTGGAAATGCCCCATACAAAGAAGGGGCACTCAGGTCCCCCCTGGGAGGAAAGTGCCCGTTTTCAGATTTTTCTGGTTATTTTCTCACCATGACCTACCTGTGTACCGAATTTCAGCTTTCTAGCTATACTAGAAGTGTCCCATACAAAGAAGGGGCACTCAGGTCCCCCTGGGAGGAAAGTGCCCGTTTTCAGATTTTTCTGGTTATTTTCTCACCAAGACTTACCTGTGTACCAAATTTCAGCTTTCTAGCTATACTGAAAATGCCCCATACAAAGAAGGGGCACTCAGGTCCCCCCTGGGAGGAAAGTGCCCGTTTTCAGATTTTTCTGGTTATTTTCTCACCAAGACCTACCTGTGTACCAAATTTCAGCTTTCTAGCTATACTGGAAATGCCCCATACAAAGAAGGGGCACTCATGTCCCCCCTGGAAGGAAACTGCCCGTTTTCAGATTTTTCTGGTTATTTTCTCGCCATGACCTACATGTGTACCAAATTTCAGCTTTCTATCTCTACTAGAAGTGCCCCATACAAATAAGGGGAATGATTGTCCCCCCAGATGAAAAGTGCCCGTTTTCAGATTTTTCTGCTTATTTTCTCACCAAGACCTACCTGTGTACCGAATTTCAGCTTTCTAGCTATACTAGAAGTGCCCCATATAAAGAAGGGGCACTCAGGTCCCCCCTGGAAGGAAACTGCCCGTTTTCAGATTTTTCTGGTTATTTTCTCGCCATGACCTACATGTGTACCAAATTTCAGCTTTCTATCTCTACTAGAAGTGCCCCATACAAATAAGGGGAATGATTGTCCCCCCAGATGAAATGTGCCCGTTTTCAGATTTTTCTGGTTATTTTCTCTCCAAGACCTACCTGTGTACCGAATTTCAGCTTTCTAGCTATACTAGAAGTGTCCCATACAAAGAAGGGGCACTCAGGTCCCCCCTGGGAGGAAAGTGCCCGTTTTCAGATTTTTCTGGTTATTTTCTCACCAAGACCTACCTGTGTACCAAATTTCAGCTTTCTAGCTATACTGGAAATGCCCCATACAAAGAAGGGGCACTCATGTCCCCCCTGGGAGAAAAGTGCACGTTTTCAGATTTTTCTGGTTATTTTCTCACCAAGACCTACCTCTGTACAAAATTCCAGCTTTCTAGCTATACTAGAAGTGCCCCATATAAAGAAGGGGCACTCAGGTCCCCCCTGGAAGGAAAGTGCCCGTTTTCAGATTTTTCTGGTTAGTTTCTCGCCAAGACCTACCTGTGTACCAAATTTCAGCTTTCTATCTCTACTAGAAGTGCCCCATACAAAGAAGGGGAATGATTGTCCCCCCAGATGAAAAGTGCCCGTTTTCAGATTTTTCTGCTTATTTTCTCACCAAGACCTACCTGTGTACCGAATTTCAGCTTTATATCTCTACTAGAAGTGCCCCATACTAAGAAGGGGAATGATTGTCCCCCCAGATGAAATGTGCCCGTTTTCAGATTTTTCTGGTTATTTTCTCTCCAAGACCTACCTGTGTACCGAATTTCAGCTTTCTAGCTATACTAGAAGTGTCCCATACAAAGAAGGGGCACTCAGGTCCCCCTTGGGAGGAAAGTGCCCGTTTTCAGATTTTTCTGGTTATTTTCTCGCCAAGACCTACCTGTGTACCAAATTTCAGCTTTCTAGCTATACTAGAAGTGCCCCATATAAAGAAGGGGCACTCAGGTCCCCCTGGAAGGAAAGTGCCCGTTTTCAGATTTTTCTGGTTATTTTCTCGCCATGACCTACCTGTGTACCGAATTTCAGCTTTCTAGCTATACTAGAAGTGTCCCATACAAAGAAGGGGCACTCAGGTCCCCCCTGGGAGGAAAGTGCCCGTTTTCAGATTTTTCTGGTTATTTTCTCACCAAGACCTACCTGTGTACCAAATTTCAGCTTTCTAGCTATACTAGAAATGCCCCATATAAAGAAGGGGCACTCAGGTCCCCCCTGGGAGGAAAGTGCCCGTTTTCAGATTTTTCTGGTTATTTTCTCACCAAGACCTACCTGTGTACCAAATTTCAGCTTTCTAGCTATACTGGAAATGCCCCATACAAAGAAGGGGCACTCATGTCCCCCCTGGGAGAAAAGTGCCCGTTTTCAGATTTTTCTGGTTATTTTCTCACCAAGACCTACCTCTGTACCAAATTTCAGCTTTCTAGCTATACTAGAAGTGCCCCATATAAAGAAGGGGCACTCAGGTCCCCCCTGGAAGGAAAGTGCCCGTTTTCAGATTTTTCTGGTTAGTTTCTCGCCAAGACCTACCTGTGTACCAAATTTCAGCATTCTATCTCTACTAGAAGTGCCCCATACAAAGAAGGGGAATGATTGTCCCCCCAGATGAAAAGTGCCCGTTTTCAGATTTTTCTGCTTATTTTCTCACCAAGACCTACCTGTGTACCGAATTTCAGCTTTATATCTCTACTAGAAGTGCCCCATACTAAGAAGGGGAATGATTGTCCCCCCAGATGAAATGTGCCCGTTTTCAGATTTTTCTGGTTATTTTCTCTCCAAGACCTACCTGTTTACCGAATTTCAGCTTTCTAGCTATACTAGAAGTGTCCCATACAAAGAAGGGGCACTCAGGTCCCCCCTGGGAGGAAAGTGCCCGTTTTCAGATTTTTCTGGTTATTTTCTCACCAAGACCTACCTGTGTACCAAATTTCAGCTTTCTAGCTATACTAGAAATGCCCCATATAAAGAAGGGGCACTCAGGTCCCCCCTGGGAGGAAAGTTCCCGTTTTCAGATTTTTCTGGTTATTTTCTCACCAAGACCTACCTGTGTACCAAATTTCAGCTTTCTAGCTATACTGGAAATGCCCCATACAAAGAAGGGGCACTCATGTCCCCCCTGGGAGAAAAGTGCCCGTTTTCAGATTTTTCTGGTTATTTTCTCACCAAGACCTACCTCTGTACCAAATTTCAGCTTTCTAGCTATACTAGAAGTGCCCCATATAAAGAAGGGGTACTCAGGTCCCCCCTGGAAGGAAAGTGCCCGTTTTAAGATTTTTCTGGTTAGTTTCTCGCCAAGACCTACCTGTGTACCAAATTTCAGCTTTCTATCTCTACTAGAAGTGCCCCATACAAAGAAGGGGAATGATTGTCCCCCCAGATGAAAAGTGCCCGTTTTCAGATTTTTCTGCTTATTTTCTCACCAAGACCTACCTGTGTACCGAATTTCAGCTTTATATCTCTACTAGAAGTGCCCCATACTAAGAAGGGGAATGATTGTCCCCCCAGATGAAATGTGCCCGTTTTCAGATTTTTCTGGTTATTTTCTCTCCAAGACCTACCTGTGTACCGAATTTCAGCTTTCTAGCTATACTAGAAGTGTCCCATACAAAGAAGGGGCACTCAGGTCCCCCTTGGGAGGAAAGTGCCCGTTTTCAGATTTTTCTGGTTATTTTCTCGCCAAGACCTACCTGTGTACCAAATTTCAGCTTTCTATCTCTACTAGAAGTGCCCCATACAAAGAAGGGGAATGATTGTCCCCCCAGATGAAATGTGCCCGTTTTCAGATTTTTCTGGTTATTTTCTCTCCAAGACCTACCTGTGTACCGAATTTCAGCTTTCTAGCTATACTAGAAGTGTCCCATACAAAGAAGGGGCACTCAGGTCCCCCCTGGGAGGAAAGTGCCCGTTTTCAGATTTTTCTGGTTATTTTCTCACCAAGACCTACCTGTGTACCAAATTTCAGCTTTCTAGCTATACTGGAAATGCCCCATACAAAGAAGGGGCACTCAGGTCCCCCCTGGGAGAAAAGTGCCCGTTTTCAGATTTTTCTGGTTATTTTCTCACCAAGACCTACCTGTGTACCAAATTTCAGCTTTCTAGCTATACTAGAAATGCCCCATATAAAGAAGGGGCACTCAGGTCCCCCCTGGAAGGAAAGTGCCCGTTTTCAGATTTTTCTGGTTATTTTCTCGCCAAGACCTACCTGTGTACCAAATTTCAGCTTTCTAGCTATACTAGAAGTGCCCCATATAAAGAAGGGGCACTCAGGTCCCCCCTGGAAGGAAAGTGCCCGTTTTCAGATTTTTCTGGTTATTTTCTTGCCAAGACCTACCTGTGTACCAAATTTCAGCTTTCTATCTCTACTAGAAGTGCCCCATACAAAGAAAGGGAATGATTGTCCCCCCAGATGAAAAGTGCCCGTTTTCAGATTTTTCTGGTTATTTTCTCACCAAGACCTACCTGTGTAATGAATTTCAGCTTTCTAGCTATACTAGAAGTGTCCCATACAAAGAAGGGGCACTCAGGTCCCCCCTGGGAGGAAAGTGCCAGTTTTCAGATTTTTCTGGTTATTTTCTCACCAAGACCTACCTGTGTACCAAATTTCAGCTTTCTAGCTATACTGGAAATGCCCCATACAAAGAAGGGGCACTCAGGTCCCCCCTGGGAGAAAAGTGCCCGTTTTCAGATTTTTCTGGTTATTTTCTCACCAAGACCTACCTGTGTACCAAATTTCAGCTTTCTAGCTATACTAGAAATGCCCCATATTAAGAAGGGGCACTCAGGTCCCCCCTGGGAGGAAAGTGCCCGTTTTCAGATTTTTCTGGTTATTTTCTCACCAAGACCTACTGTAAGGGATTTCCATCCCTGATAAACACAACACTTCTTAAATACTTTATTATACAACTATTTTATCTGATATGTCAAGTTGATAAAATATAGATAAGTTGAGATGACTGAATAAAGGGAGAGAGAGTCTGCAATGAACAAGGAAACGTGTTGTTTTATTTCTAATAGAGAATAAATCATTACATGGCGACCGAGACAGGACTCAAGAAAAGTTAAAGAAAGAAAAAGAATACAAAGTAAATTATTTATTTATAAAGGTTTACACAAAATTTGTTATACAAAATCTACAAGAAAAGAAAGAAAAACCCAAGTGTTGTATATTTGCCAAATTCGTATACATACATACATACTTACATCCATACATATGTACATAATTAAATACATAAATTGTATTGATAAATTATTGTGTGTACAATTTACACTCAACAAAAGTTATATGTAATACAATCTCAATTAGTTAGAAAACAAATACAAAAGTGTATAATATATTTTTCTGCTGGTTAAATAATTACATACATATATGTATATGTACATGCAAACATATATCGGAAGTAAAAAAAAAAATTTGAGTGTGTACAAACTAAACAGACAGCCAGCCAGCCAGACAGACGTTCAATCCAAAAAAAAAGCGACTTGCATTGGGAAAAAATACCCACAAAAATAAGAAAAGAAGAAATAAATCAATTCATGAATTAAAATTAATTGTCTACCACTAAAAACAAAAAAAGTGGAAAAATTTTCAATAGATATAAATCAAGTGCAAAATAGTGATATTTTTTTGTAAAGAGTTTTCAAAACCCAGAACAAAATTAAATTAAATAAAAAACCCAAACCCCAAGTGTTATCGACTTTAAAATTTCATGTCGCCGTGCCGCGTCTCCTGTAAAATTGACCAATAAAATTTTTTAACAAAACAACCGCAAACAATCAACTAAAATTCAAATAAAAAGATGAAATTCTAGAAACTAAATTGATAAAAATGAATTGTTATTTATCAAAACTGTACAAAAATAAGTGGAAAAAACTGGAAAATTGGTACAGTTGTGTCAAAAAGAAAACCATTTGAAAAAAGTTTAAAAAAAAATAAAACAGAACAGTCTCAACACTTGGTAACAAAAAAAAAAAAAAAAAATTAGATCATAAAATGAATCTAAAATTATAAACCGAAAAGAAACTCAATAAGAAAAGAATAAAAACGAAGAAAAAGCAGCTGAAAAGAAAATTGAAAAAAAAAAACAAAATGGAAATGAAACACATAAATCTTGAATCTTCACTACCAAAACCACAAAGTGAAAACACAAATAACAAAAACTACAAAAACTACAAAAATACAAATATATATGTAAATGAAATGGAAATTAAATGAAACAGACACACAAAAAGAAACAAAAAGCATATATAACAACATCTAAACATACATACATATGTATATACAAAATCAACAGTGGTAATGAAAAATATAGAATAAATAAAATAAAAACGCTGAACAAAAATACTACATGGCATTACATTAATTACATAAATTAACCAAACAACAACAAATTGAGAAATAAAAACAAAATACGAAAAATCAACAAATTTATACAAGCAGATCCAAAACGAAGAAACTAAACTCAACAAAAATGATAACAACAAATATCATTAACAAACAACAATTCAAGGCAAAAGAAATACTTACAGGAACAACAGAAAATTTTACAACTAATTCAAAAACAACAACAGCTCAGTTTCTACAAAAACGACAAAAGGTGCAGCAACAGAACAAGCAAAAGCAGGCATAAAAACATAACATACAGCAGCAGAAAATAAATCAACATGATGACAGAAGCGAAAAAGAAAAGGTAAAATGCATGTGCAACAGGCTGGACGGAAATTTATCATACACAAATTTTTATTAACATTTTGTAATTATTTAAATATAGGTATTTGTAAGAGCATATGTTTGTAAATTTTTTTATAAAATAATTTGACAATTATATAACTACATAGAAGCAATAAATAAATATTATTGGAAAAGCGTAAAATATACATAAAAAAAAATTCACTTACATACTTACAAACTAAATTTAAGTTACTCTACTTAAATGTATGTATACCTAACACTACGAAACTTATATATATATATTTATGTAATTAAAATTACTCTAAAGTTATTTAACGTGAATGCATAACACAATCATACCAATAAACTTAAAATTAAATTACATAAGTACATACATATACATATAAATGAACAATATACCCTACAGCAAACATAAAATAAATAAAATATTTTATTGAAATAAATAATTAAAAATTTAAAAAATATAAATACTTTATTAAAACACATGCTATTAGTTTCGCAAAACATATGTCAGAATTTGATAAAGAAGTATTTAACGATCTGATTTCCGATTTCTATAAAGTAAAAAAAAACGTATTTTGCAAAATAGGCCTCTTTCTACTAAACAATCTAAAATTAACGAATATATTGAACTGCTCATTGATAGTTACAATAAAATTTTACACTACACTAGTTTACATAAAGCTGAACTATCAGCTCCTACAAAGACTGAGACATACAATAAAATAACACGTTGTAGAGAAATTTTAATTAGATGTTTTGGAAAATTAAATTGTAGAACAATAGTCCCTCATAACATATATTCGCTCGAACCAGTTACAAGAGAAATAGTTTCGGAGTCTGAGTTGGAAGACAACGAAGAAGGTCAGGAAAGTGACAGCGGGAAAGACGAAATAAAACAAAATTTTGTAAACAATATTCAAGGTGTGGACAAGGTAGATATAATCATGGCAACAATAGATCAAAAGAAATGCTTTATTACTATGTGTTCTAACATAATTAGGGAAAATTATGACGGGAATCCACTCGCACTAGAATCATTTTTGGATAAAGTTAATTTAATTGAAGAATTAACAGATGAAAATTTAAACGCTACTTTTATATCATTCATAAAAGCAAAGTTAGAAGGCAAAGCGCGTGAAGCCCTACCAGAAAATGTAATACGATTGAAGAAATTAAAATTAAACTCAAGACAAAACCACAGTAACAAATGCTACCGTAGGAAAAATACCGATTTACGATAAATTCTCTCATAACTTTTCAACAAAAATTCCAAAAATTAGATCAGAACTCTTCTATACCAATAAAAAATTAACAAGATTATGTATAAACATTTATAAAAAGTTTAAGTTGGTACTATATTTGAACATTTTCATTGAAAACGAAACGTTTGATTTAGATCAAATGCTTTTGAGGCTCCAACAGGAAGCTGTTAATCAAAATATTCAAATTATAGAATGGCCAAAAGACGATATATTTTTTCAAATCTGTAACATACAGAAACTTAAAGACCATGGCATAAGAATTTTAACAGAATTAGAAATTATGTTAACTAATCCTATTCAACAAATATTTAATAAAACTGAAAAACAAAAATTAATGACCGTTTATCATAATGATCCACTCTTAGGAGGGCATTGTGGACGGAAGAGATTATACGCAAAACTGAGAACGAATTTTTTTTGGAAAAATATGTCTAAAGACGTAGCCACCTTTGTAAAAAACTGTCACAAATGCAATCTGAATAAAGTTAAACCTGGAAACAAAGAGAAATTAGTTTTAACACCAACGCCAGCACAAGCTTTTGATATAGTAATTTTAGACACAATAGGTCCGTTTACGGAATCGCAATTTGGAAACAGGTATGCTCTGACATTAATGTGCGATTTGACAAAGTATCTGGTGACTACAGCAATACCAGACAAAATTGCAAACACTGTAGCCCGTGCAATCTTTGAAAATTTTATTCTAATTTATGGTTCAATTAATACAATAAAATCAGACTTAGGCACAGAGTTTAAAAATCAAGTATTGGCTGAACTATGTAAATTATTAAACATTGAAATGAAATTCTCAACAGCATATCACCATGAGACATTAGGCACGGTAGAGCGCAATCATAGGGTTTTCAACGAATATTTGAGGGCATACATCAACGAAAATATTTCAGACTGGGATACATACCTAAAATATTTTACATTTTATCATAACACCACATCAAATACAGTTTTTGAAAATAAATTTTTGCCTTACGAACTAGTTTTTGGAAAAATGCCAAGCATGCCTAAGGAAATTATAAAAAATACCATTGATCCACTCTATAATGTCGAAAATTACAGTAAAGAAATCAAATACCGTTTACAAAAAACACACATTCTAGCAAAAGAATTGATAGAAAAGCATGAAATTAGCAATAAAAACCTCTTTGATAAATATGCAAAGCCGCTGCTTGTAGAAATCGGGGACAGTGTGTTAATTCAAAAACAGCCATACGACAAATTTAAAAGTATATACGAGGGTCCGTTTATTGTTGAGGAAATAAATGACTGTATTGTAACAATATATGACAAAATAAATAAGAAAAAGAGAACTATTCATAAAAATAGGTTAAGAAAAGGGTAAACAAAAAAAAATATAACAAATTATTTTTTTTGCAAACGAAAAGCAACATAGTACATATAACTCATAGCAAATATTTTGTTTATTAACAAATATTATTGAATATATAAAAAAAAAAAAAAAAAATTAAAGATAATTATGAGAAATATATACATATGTTTGTACATATAACAGAAAAATTTTATTCCATCTCGTATATAATATATGAAATAAAAATAAAAAAGGCAAACAAAGCTATAAAAATTTAAATTCTTTTAATATATTAAAATACTAAAATGAATAATTTAACAAATATGTAAATCATAACAGATTTATTAAATTTTATTAATAACAACAACACAAAAAAAAAAAAATTTTTTATAAATATGTGATACTATTTACATAATTTAAAAAAAAAAAAAAACCCAAAAGCAAACTAAAATTTTTTTTTTTTTTAAATTAATTTCTTAAAGAAAAATTGAAAAAAAAGAAGTAAATAAAATATACAAAAATATATAAAAAAAAAAGCAAGAATTAAACAAGTTCTGGTACCCCTTGTTTATTTCTTCCTTTTTGAAAAAGGGAGGAATGGAACTCTCGTTGTTAATACTTTATGTACAATATTTAATACTTTATGTACAATATTTAATACTTTATGTACAATATTTAATACTTTATGCTAATAATAGTTTTATGTAAAAACTAGTTAATAAAATATTACTTCTTTTCTTTTAAAATAAAAAAGGGAGGTGTAAGGGATTTCCATCCCTGATAAACACAACACTTCTTAAATACTTTATTATACAACTATTTTATCTGATATGTCAAGTTGATAAAATATAGATAAGTTGAGATGACTGAATAAAGGGAGAGAGAGTCTGCAATGAACAAGGAAACGTGTTGTTTTATTTCTAATAGAGAATAAATCATTACAGTACCAAATTTCAGCTTTCTAGCTATACTGGAAATGCCCCATACAAAGAAGTGGCACTCAGGTCCCCCCTGGCAGAAAAGTGCCCGTTTTCAGATTTTTCTGGTTATTTTCTCACCAAGACCTACCTGTGTACCAAATTTCAGCTTTCTAGCTATACTAGAAGTGCCCCATATAAAGAAGGGGCACTCAGGTCCCCCCTAGAAGGAAAGTGCCCGTTTTCAGATTTTTCTGGTTATTTTCTCGCCAAGACCTACCTGTGTACCAAATTTCAGCTTTCTAGCTATACTGGAAATGCCCCATACAAAGAAGGGGCACTCAGGTCCCCCCTGGGAGGAAAGTGCCCGTTTTCAGATTTTTCTGGTTATTTTCTCACCAAGACCTACCTGTTTACCAAATTTCAGCTTTCTAGCTATACTGGAAGTGCCCAATAATATTGATGAGTCAGTGAGTATGTACTAAAATATGGACTTTTCACACCTTAATATCTCGGGAAGCTTCTACGGTAGAACTTTCAAATTTAACCTGTGAGGTCACCTCTGTGGGGAGAACTTATGTTTCAAGTTTCATTATATTATGATCAAGAGGAGCAAAGTTATGAGGGGGGTAAAAACAGCTCGAACTGTTTCGTGTAAATATACACACTGTGTGGCCGAACTTGGCCTGGCGCACTACCGTGCGCCTAGATCGGCCCTCCCTAAAGAAATGGTACTTGCTAAAGTCGTGGAAGACTGAAAATTCGTAAGTAGCCTAGAAATGGCATATAAAGAAAGAAACAATTGAGAAAGGGGAACTTTTCCCCTCCAACTACTCGTAAATTGGGTGCACATCTGTTTCGGCCCTCCCTAAAGAAATGGTACTTGCTAAAGTCGTAGAAGATTGAAAATTGGCAAGTATGCCTCTCGATGAACATATCCTATGTATAAAGTGCCCCATATAAAGAAGGGGCATCCTAATCCCTGTCATGTGCACCCTGTAGTAGGGTAAAGCAGTGGATATGGCAGCGCGAAACAGCTGATATCAGCTGTTGGCAAAAGTCTCCACCAATAAGGCAAACACCAGCTGTTTTTGTCCTGCTGCAGGGTGCATATGGCGAAAAGAGAGACAAACAGGGAAACCAAGATGTCGTTCAGCAGGACAGCCATCTTTTTTTGGTTGGCGGGAACTGACGTGGTCCTGAAATCATTAAGAGATAAAAGGAGGTGGCCGGAAAAAAATAGAAGAGAGATTCTTATGAGATGCCGAACAGAAAAGGCCGGAAAAAACTATTGCCGGAAAAAAAAAAAATAAAAATTAAATTAAAATTGATATCTGAAAAATTTAAAAGATAAAAGGTGAACTAAAACTGAAACATTAAAAAGGAAAATTGAAATTTTAAGTTAATCAAAAGCGGTTAATGGTAAACAAAAATAAAACCAGAAAATAAAGAAAAACTATACACCCACAATGGGAAACAAAACTTCTGAAACAAAATACTATTAAAGTAAATTAAAATATGAAAATTATAAAAAGAAAGCTGCAAACTTTAAAACAAAAATAAGAAGTAATACCTACAAATAAAGAAAAGTTTTTAACAAGAAATACAATTAAATTAAATTACAATTTATGAAATTATAAAGAAGCAAAAACTGCAAAACTTAATAATTACCAAAAAGAAAAAAACAGGTAATACAAATAAAGAAAAGTTCTTTTTAACGAGAAGTGGGTGAAAACGAAATAACAGTAGGAATCCGTTACCACGGTGCTTACAAGATACCGGCCAGTCCTCGGATGCAAATTATCTTGGTTATGGACCGCTAAGGGAAGCCGCCTGCCGATGAGATGTGAATGTCAGCGAGGTATTTGCCTGAAAAAAAAAAAAAAAAGGAGAAGAAATATTTGAGATTTTAGTATTATGTATTATATTTATTATTTAAAAATTTAATTGGCTCGAGGAGCTGTGCATTTTAGTAGTTTAATCAAAACGAATTAATTAAATATTTTTTTTTGGAATTAAAAATCCATATATATTTGAATACAGTTATTTAATTTGAACTGAAATTCCTTCCTTTTTATAAACAAAATCATTTAAAATCATAATTAGATACAGTCAATACAAGTTTAAATCGATTTAAAAACAAAATAATAAATCCGATTAGGTGATTGCTACACTAGAGGCAATTGGTTGCGTTAATCCAACTAGAAATCCATTAGGTTGAGCTCATCCTACGGAAAGATAGGAAATTGTGATTTGGCGAAAAGTTTTAAAATAAAAAATTTAAATATGATTGATTTAAAACGAATTGAATTTGTATTGAGGAATTAATCAAATCTACTTATAGATACCTAATTAGTAATTTCTAAATTCATTTTTGTTATATATATATATATATATATATATATATATATATATATATATATATATATTATATATATATATATATATATATATATATATATATATATATATATATATATGTGGATATAATCCATAAAGGAAAAGATTGAATAATTTAATATTACAAAAATAATTTTATTGTAAATAAAAGTTATAATGCTTTGCTTTTTAATATGAAAAAGATTTTCGTCGGTCTTAGAATGATTTGGTAAAGTGCGAGGCGGTAAGTAAGGCGGGGTAGGGTTAATTTTCAGGTGAAGGAGCGTTTGGGACATGCCAATCAATAGGCGCATGTCATGGAGAGGTTTGATGGACCTCTGTGAAGGGAGGGCAAAATTCCCGGCATAACAACCGCCGGAAGTGACCTCAGGTGAGTGCTTCGGGTCCCATAAATTTTTATAGAAGTTTTTTTTTACCCTCAATTGGCTGGTATGATTTTTTTTATTATCGCTATAATAAAAGTCCAAGGGATCGGCAAGAACACCACCCCAAGACGGCGAGCTTCTAGCCGGAGCAAATCGCAAGCATACCAGCGCCGCCGATCATCTGGCAACACGATTAAATTGCTAAATAACAACAAGCAAATCCAACCAGCAGCACGATAATAAAAATGGCGCTCAACGTGGGGCCCGAAGCAAGTCCTGAAGCATTTCCCTTGGGATTTTTTTTTTGTGACTTTTTCTCTGGGAGCGTATGTCCTGCTAGGATATAAGAGTCCCTAGCAGTTGCGACGATTCCAGGGGAAGGAATGAAGGTTTGGGGAATAACCAAGGGAAATGAATACAGAATCTTTGAAGAACCACGATTTTCGTTGTTCACATGTATGTAAGTCCCGACACTTAGTTTTGTAAGAAAATAAGTTCGCGTTGCGACATACAATGTGAGCCATGGGATCGTGGGTTTTCATCGATTCTGAACATTCAATTATCTGACGACAACCTGAGGCATGAAAGTTAATTTATTATACAAGTATGATTATTTAGTAGCTCAGGTGCCGTAAGATTGTTGAATGAATAAGGATAAAGTGTTGCTCTGCAGAAGCTTGACCGTCAACTATCTCGAAATTATTGAGTCCTTAGGATGTATAAAAACAGTCTAAGTTGCTACAGGTTTCGGTGGTGGTTGACGATCAGTTGAGTTTTCTGCAGTAGTGTAAAGTTCAGCAACATCATAGGAGGGGATTTGTTTCCATCGCGATACGCACGCACCTTACTTGGGTCAAAACGCCATGGACTTCGCCTGAAGATCCTACTTCCGCCTTACCGCAATATAAAATCTCTTTTTATATACATACATACATACTATTATTTTGTTTTTAATTATTTATTTTTATTATTAGTATTTTCAAATTTGTTTTTTTTTGAGGATATTTTTCTTTATCTAGTTAGAGTTGTTTCGATTAGAATTTACATATTTTTAATTTTTTTCTTATTTTTATTTCTAATCTTGAATTTTTTTTTTATTTATTTTCTACTATTTATTTTGAATTTTTTTTTTATTTTTCTTATATTTTTAATTTTGATTTTTCTCGTTTAGCTAGGTAAGTTTTTTTACTTTGAATTCGATTCTTTTTTCTATTTTTTTTATTTTTTTTTCGAGATTGTTTTTCTTGCTTTTGAATTTTATTTTTGTTTCGCATTTTTATAGTTTAATTTGGTTTCTATATTTTTAGTTTTTCTTACATAGCTATAGTGGTTTTTTTTGTTGGTAGGAAATAGGCCTGTTAAGAAAAGAAATCAAATAATTAATAGGTAATCAAATTATTAGTTTAATTTACCTTGTACGCAGTTTATAGTCATGGTTGAAACCCGTTCGTCCAGAAATCAACGATCAGTAGAGAATCCTAATATGGAGAACGCGGCAAACCCAGACAATGTAGGTCTTACGGCAACAGCCAGAGAAAATGCCCAAGCCATTCCGCAGGAAGCCCCTCAGGGGGAAAACAGTATTATAAATAATGTTGAGCAACAGATTCCACCAGGGGCACAACAATTTATTGATATGGCTGAAGCTAATGCCAGTTTTTCAAGGCAACTGAACAGTTCGAACAGTTCCATACCTTCACCCGAGTTTAGCAGTGTCACAGCTCGAAATGTGCAGCAAGAAGTGCGTGCGAGCAGAGCTCTGTCGCAAATGGGTCAAGCCGTGTCACAAGACAGGGGTGGGCAACCAGAAGTCAGTATGACCAATTTCATACGTGACGAATTGACGCGCCAGATGCAACAAATGCAAACAACTTTGCGGCAGGAATTGGCTCAAGCCGTAAGTCAATCAGTTGGTCAACAGCTTAATATCAATCTGGCGTCAATTAGAAGTAACATTATATCATCTGTTACTCCACCGGAAATCCGAGCCTCAGGTTCGCATCCGTTAAACAATGGGGTTGAGTCTGGTTCACACCAATCTGTAAATAGGCAAGGTGAAATAAATATACATAGGCAAAGTGCATTAAATATGAATAGACAACAAAATAGTAATAATTTAAATTTACCAAATTCAAATATTCCGTCCCTAGGCGCACAGTTTGCTGATCCTTACAGGCAGCCAAATTTGCCACCACAAGCGCCTTGGCAAGTACCTACCGTCCCAACAAATTATGCTCGTCCCAGCCAACGGGATTTGTCCAAATGGGGTATTAAGTTTGACGGTACTGCCAAGGGAATAAGCGCAGAAGATTTTATTTTTCGTGTAGACACCATGAGGCAGGATCATAATGTGGCGTTCGAAGATCTTCGTCGAGACTTTAATTTGCTTCTGGAAGGGCCAGCATTGAACTGGTACTGGATCATTCGCAAATTAAATGCAGCATTGACCTGGGATGAATTGGTGAATGCATTTTTGAACCAGTACCGGCGATATGACAGCGAATTTCAGCTCCAGAAAAAGATTATGGACAGACGACAAGGTCCTCATGAGTCGTTCGAGGAATATTTCGAGGCGGTGTTGAAACTGAGGAATCAGCAGCGGAATCCATATTCCGAACGAGACCTGGTCGAAATAATGAAGGCCAATTTAAAACCGGCCTTAACACAATTATTATTTGCGGTGTCTATAGAAGGGCTAAAGGATTTCTGCCAACAGGCCAAACGAGCCGAAAATTTAGTGGCGAACCACCGGCAACAATTTCAATCACGGCAGTTAGCTCCAGCAAGGGTACATGAAATTGATTATGAAGAAGAGGATTTACCCGAACAAGTAGACTTAGAAGCGATTTCGAGCAGCGATAGGTATATTTGTTGGAACTGCAAGCAGCGAGGCCATGGTTTTATGGATTGTCCATCACCTAATAGACGCATATTTTGTTTTAAATGCGGACGTGATGGTGTGGTAACCCCGAAATGTCCCAAATGCCAGGGAAACCGGCCGCCGAACGTAACAACAAATACACCAGCTCAGCCCTATAAAATTTTAATTAACCCGGTTCAACATCAGCCGGAATTGCCAAAAAGAGAAGTTAGGGCTATAAAACCATTACATCAACGCATTAGAGAGTATAATGAAATTAAGAAAAGAATTTTCGGAGAGGTTTCCTCTAGAATTAAGAAAGCTAGGGAACGATACAAGATAAGAAAACGATTGAGGAAAGAAATAAATTCAGCTTACCTATATGAAGGCAACGATCCGCGAATTTTCATGAATTTAGCCATAAATGGTTGTGACTTTTAGACAGCGGTGCCACAATCACATGTCTGGGAAAAGGCTGTCTACAATTCGTGGAAAAAGCAGGTCTGACGGTGAGTGACTTTTCGTCTCAAATCCGAACAGCTGATGGCAGTCCACACTGCATAGTAGGTCGAGTTAAAACCAGAATAACGTTCAACGGCATGTCTGATGATATAACATTTTATTTAGTTCCTTCGTTGAATAGAGCTTTGTTTTTAGGGGTTGACTTCATGAAGAAGTTTAAATTACTTGCCAGCATCTGCAGTATTACCACAAATAATGTAGAGCTGTGCCCGGAGAGTGAAATCGAGGCGGAGCCTGATAATAGTCATACTTTGACACAAGAACAGCGGAAACGCTTGGATAGGGCGATAGCGAATTTTCCTTGCTACACCAAGAAAGGGCTGGGTCGAACCAGTCTGGAGCTCCATACAATTGACACCGGCGATGCAATTCCAGTGAAGGATAAGTTTTATCCAGTATCTCCAGCCGTCCAGAAATTGATGTATGCTGAGCTGGACAGGATGCTTGATATGGGAGTCATTGAGCCTAGCGAAAGCCCCTGGAGTCATCCAGTTACTCTAGTGAGAAAGGGCGAAAAGAATAGACTGTGCTTAGATGCACGTAAGCTCAATGCTCGCACTATCAAGGATGCTTACCCGCTCCCGCATATCGAGGGTCTGCTCAGTCGGCTAGGAGATACTTATTTTATTTCCAGCGTCGATCTGAAAGACGCTTTCTGGCAAATCCCATTAGAGAATGCAAGTAGAGAAAAGACTGCATTTACGGTACCAGGGCGGCCACTTTACCATTTCACGGTAATGCCTTTTGGGCTGTGTAATGCTGCTCAAAGGCTTTGTCGTTTAATGGATAAGGTGATCCCCGCGGCGCTTCGTGATAGAGTCTTTGTCTACTTGGTTGACCTTTTGGTGGTGGCACCAGATTTCAGCACGCACTTGGAATTGTTAGAGCAGGTGGCAGATTGTTTGGCAGCAGCTGGTTTGACCATAAACGTGTCAAAGTCGAGGTTTTGCTTTAGGGAGCTCCGCTATTTGGGGTATATTGTAGGCGGTGGTAAGCTGAAGCCAGATCCTGAAAAGGTACAAAGCATTAGAAATTATGCATATCCAAAAACAGCCAGACAGGTCCGTAGTTTTATGGGAGCCGCAGGCTGGTATAGACGCTTCATACCAGATTATGCCACTATTGCAGCGCCAATCTTTAACACCCTCAAAAAGGCCAAAGTATTTAATTTTTCCGAAGAAGCAAAGTTGGCATTTGATCGGCTCAAGAGTGCCCTGATTACGAGTCCAATCCTTATTCATCCGGACTTCTCTAGACATTTTTACGTTCAGTGTGACGCGTCAGATGTAGGCGTCGGAGCTGTTCTTTTCCAGAAAGACGATTCTGGGGAAGAGCACCCGATCGCATATTTTTCCCATAAATTGACATCGGCGCAGAAGAACTATTCGGTTACTGAGCGTGAATGTCTAGCGGTCGTCTTGGCGATTAAGAGGTTTAGGCCATATATAGAACTTTTGCCCTTCTCTGTGATAACTGACCACAGTAGCCTTAAGTGGCTTATGTCACATAAGGATCTCACTGGCAGGTTAGCTCGGTGGAGTCTACATCTGCAGTCGTACGATTTCACCATAGAACATAGGCAGGGGAAACAAAATGTAGTACCCGATACCCTATCACGCTACGAGATGGATGAAGTCTCAGCAGAAGTAGAAGGATTGGTCGATTTCGACTCAAGTGCTTTTCAGTCCAGTGATTATTTAGAACTTGTTTATACAATAGAGACAAATTCTGAACGCTTGCCGGACTTAAAAGTAATTGATGGCATTGCCTATAAGCGAGTACGACCTTATGATGGTGTAGTCATGAATGAGGATTTCTCATGGAAGTTATGGGTGCCTCAGGAATTGACTAAAACCATCATAGAAAGATCACACAACTCACCGCTAGCATCGCACGGAGGCATAGGTAAAACACTTCGGCGAATAAAAGAGTACTTTTACTGGCCAAATCAGAATGTTCAGGTACGCGATTTCGTGAAAAATTGTCAGGTGTGTAAAGAATCGAAGCCTGCAAATATTACATTGAGACCTCCCAAGGGAGCAGAAATAGTCAGCGAACGACCGTTTCAAAGAATTTTTATGGATTTTCTAGGACCATATCCACGTTCCAAAAATGGAAATTGTTTTATTTTTATTGTGTTAGATAATTTAACAAAATTTGTATTGCTTAAGGCTATGCCAAAGGCTACCACTAAAAATATAGTGAGATTTTTAATTAGTGAGGTTTTTCATAAATTTGGTACCCCTGAGACCATAGTATCGGACAACGGAAAGCAATTCGTGAGTAAAGAGTTCGCAGATTTAGTATCCAATTTTGGCATAAAACACATGCGAACGGCAATATATTCACCACAAGCAAACGCGTCGGAACGGGTGAATCAGTCCATTTTGGCTGCGATACGTTCATACCTGCAGAGTGACCATTCCGATTGGGACAAGCATTTGTCTGAAATAGAATATTCATTAAGGTCATCAATTCAGAGTTCGATTGGTGTTACTCCGTATTTTGCGTTGTTCGGTATGAATATGATCGGCCATGGGAGTTTTTATAAATTAGCTCGGAAGCTAAAAAGCTTAGAAGATCACGAGCTGGATATATCGTCAGCCGATAAATTAGCGCTAGTACGGCAGAAAATACGTGAGACTCTACACAACGTGTACTTGCGTAACGAAAAAACCTACAACACGCGTAGCAGGCTAGTGAAGTTTGTCCCTGGGCAGGAGGTTTATCGTAGAAACTTCCAGCAGAGCGATTTTAAGAGCGGATTTAACGCAAAACTCGCACGCAAATTTATTAAATGCCGCATTGTAAAACCCATTGGGAACAGCCTTTATGAGGTAGAGGACCTTCAAGGGAAATCTCTGGGGGTATTTCACGCCAAAGATTTAAAGCAGTAGCGTTAATATCTTTGGTGGTTTTAGTCCCAGAATTTCCATCTCCTAACATTTATCACTAGTGACATGCAGTCGATTTTGTCTCAAGAGGTATGATGAATTCCTGATGTTTGTACAGTGCTTGAGCTTACGTTTCTAAGCTGATTATATTTATAATCGTCATCGATCCATTGGTGCAACCCTATGATCATCCTGGGGAACTATGCCATTAAGGACTAAAGGTTCTTAGTCACCTCGACCGATAACTTTCTTCTGAGTCCGTTATTACAGCGAGTACTGACAAAGTTGCAGCAATATCATCATCAATGACCGCACGCAGTTCATCGATGGCTCATCGAGACAAATTTGACTGGATCACAGGTGATGCTAATGGTAAATAAAAACACCGATGTAAACTTCTACTTCAAGGCAAACTTTATTAGAACCTGACCCTATATATAAACTTTTTTTTTAGACTCATTATGCCAAACTATACCCGAAATAGTTCAACAGTACCTGGATTGATCAAGCCAAAGATACTAAATAAAATAGTAAAAGGTAGTAGTCAAGAAAAGCTAAAAACTTTCGAGTTTTTGAACACTTTTTGGTATAAATCTTTTGAATTCATATGTACAAAAACAAAGGCTCGGACATAGAAATTTAATTGAGTCAATGCTTAGTCGACAGAATTCAAAATTTATATATATATTTTTGTTAATTTCCATAATGCAGATGGTTTGTTTGGGTGGAGAACTTGTATGACAACCACTCAGTATTTTGAGTGATTCTCATGCAAGGTTTCTACTCGCGGTATCTATCTGTACTCTGGAAACAATATACATATAAATAGATGCAAGTTTAGATAACTGGAAAATAACTAAATTTTATTTTTATTTTGTTTATGGCCTTATTACAGTCCATTCTGGGTTTTTATATAAACCTACGTTTCCATTAAAAAAAAAAAAAAAAAAAAAAATCGGTTAAATTTAACCGGTGTTTTCTTTTTAGAAATTATAAAGTTAATTAAAAATCTTCCAGCTAGCTAAACAAACGCAATTTGAATTCATTTTGCTGAAATTTGTCACACGAGAAAATGAAAGAGAATTTTTGCCATAGAGCATAAGTATGAACAATGTTCTATTTCAATTGCTCAAAAGCCATAATCATTTTCACACTTATGGAATGAGGACTTCATGGCAACTTAACATAGTAGTTACCGCGATAAATTATTCAACAAATTGCGTGACCTAATAGTATGTTACATAAGAGGTTTCTGGTTGCAAAGGTGATTACGATAATACAGATAGATTTATTATTTTTTTATCAATTTCAAAGTAATCACATTCGCATAAAAGAAACCCCGCTCAATTGGCACACATGGTCTAATGGAAGGAGTAGTTTTATATAAATACAAACACCGAGAAAGATAAACAATTAATTTTGTTTTGAATTTACTGGTGATAGAATAAACCTATAGTGACAGCTGGTATACAATTCACGAGTTAAGATTTGTCAAAGGTCATAGCAATAATAAAGGGTAAACGAATAAGGAATTTGTAAAGTAAACAGATAAGATATATAGAAACTCACTGTGATACGAGTGGCGAATAATCTTTCGGGGCAAGGCATAGCTCATTTTGGAAACAAGATCTGAAAACGATAAAATAGCTCTGAGTATAGCAATTAAAATAAATAATCCATACACTTACCGGTAGATGGATCCAGATAAAACCTCCAGAGACACAGAGTGGGGGCCCCACTCGTCCATTCGAGATGGACAACCGTCCTATAGAAAACATAAAAACACCACAAGTCAGGCAAAGTAAAATTTCATGTCTTAAATTCATTGTTTTAAATACTAACCAGCTCCCAGAGGGCGACCAATAACCGGCGTCAGGAGGTCAACGCAGGGGTGTAGTATTAGGAAAGAGATCAAAATTATTATTTTGTGAAATAATATACATACACGATACTCACCTCAGCAGCACCATGACCGTCGGGAAGCCCAGTACCTAGGAATAGAAATAGTTAGTATTATAGATATATATATATGAATAATAATAGAAAATTTAACATAGCACTTACATCCTCGGTGTTGTTCTGAAATATAATGGCTGACAGTATCAACAGGCCGAGTCTACATGGCCAAAGACAGGGGTCGTTAATAAAGTCAGGGGTAGAGATGGGATGAATTGGTGAATGCATTTTTGAACCAGTACCGGCGATATGACAGCGAATTTCAGCTCCAGAAAAAGATTATGGACAGACGACAAGGTCCTCATGAGTCGTTCGAGGAATATTTCGAGGCGGTGTTGAAACTGAGGAATCAGCAGCGGAATCCATATTCCGAACGAGACCTGGTCGAAATAATGAAGGCCAATTTAAAACCGGCCTTAACACAATTATTATTTGCGGTGTCTATAGAAGGGCTAAAGGATTTCTGCCAACAGGCCAAACGAGCCGAAAATTTAGTGGCGAACCACCGGCAACAATTTCAATCACGGCAGTTAGCTCCAGCAAGGGTACATGAAATTGATTATGAAGAAGAGGATTTACCCGAACAAGTAGACTTAGAAGCGATTTCGAGCAGCGATAGGTATATTTGTTGGAACTGCAAGCAGCGAGGCCATGGTTTTATGGATTGTCCATCACCTAATAGACGCATATTTTGTTTTAAATGCGGACGTGATGGTGTGGTAACCCCGAAATGTCCCAAATGCCAGGGAAACCGGCCGCCGAACGTAACAACAAATACACCAGCTCAGCCCTATAAAATTTTAATTAACCCGGTTCAACATCAGCCGGAATTGCCAAAAAGAGAAGTTAGGGCTATAAAACCATTACATCAACGCATTAGAGAGTATAATGAAATTAAGAAAAGAATTTTCGGAGAGGTTTCCTCTAGAATTAAGAAAGCTAGGGAACGATACAAGATAAGAAAACGATTGAGGAAAGAAATAAATTCAGCTTACCTATATGAAGGCAACGATCCGCGAATTTTCATGAATTTAGCCATAAATGGTTGTGACTTTTAGACAGCGGTGCCACAATCACATGTCTGGGAAAAGGCTGTCTACAATTCGTGGAAAAAGCAGGTCTGACGGTGAGTGACTTTTCGTCTCAAATCCGAACAGCTGATGGCAGTCCACACTGCATAGTAGGTCGAGTTAAAACCAGAATAACGTTCAACGGCATGTCTGATGATATAACATTTTATTTAGTTCCTTCGTTGAATAGAGCTTTGTTTTTAGGGGTTGACTTCATGAAGAAGTTTAAATTACTTGCCAGCATCTGCAGTATTACCACAAATAATGTAGAGCTGTGCCCGGAGAGTGAAATCGAGGCGGAGCCTGATAATAGTCATACTTTGACACAAGAACAGCGGAAACGCTTGGATAGGGCGATAGCGAATTTTCCTTGCTACACCAAGAAAGGGCTGGGTCGAACCAGTCTGGAGCTCCATACAATTGACACCGGCGATGCAATTCCAGTGAAGGATAAGTTTTATCCAGTATCTCCAGCCGTCCAGAAATTGATGTATGCTGAGCTGGACAGGATGCTTGATATGGGAGTCATTGAGCCTAGCGAAAGCCCCTGGAGTCATCCAGTTACTCTAGTGAGAAAGGGCGAAAAGAATAGACTGTGCTTAGATGCACGTAAGCTCAATGCTCGCACTATCAAGGATGCTTACCCGCTCCCGCATATCGAGGGTCTGCTCAGTCGGCTAGGAGATACTTATTTTATTTCCAGCGTCGATCTGAAAGACGCTTTCTGGCAAATCCCATTAGAGAATGCAAGTAGAGAAAAGACTGCATTTACGGTACCAGGGCGGCCACTTTACCATTTCACGGTAATGCCTTTTGGGCTGTGTAATGCTGCTCAAAGGCTTTGTCGTTTAATGGATAAGGTGATCCCCGCGGCGCTTCGTGATAGAGTCTTTGTCTACTTGGATGACCTTTTGGTGGTGGCACCAGATTTCAGCACGCACTTGGAATTGTTAGAGCAGGTGGCAGATTGTTTGGCAGCAGCTGGTTTGACCATAAACGTGTCAAAGTCGAGGTTTTGCTTTAGGGAGCTCCGCTATTTGGGGTATATTGTAGGCGGTGGTAAGCTGAAGCCAGATCCTGAAAAGGTACAAAGCATTAGAAATTATGCATATCCAAAAACAGCCAGACAGGTCCGTAGTTTTATGGGAGCCGCAGGCTGGTATAGACGCTTCATACCAGATTATGCCACTATTGCAGCGCCAATCTTTAACACCCTCAAAAAGGCCAAAGTATTTAATTTTTCCGAAGAAGCAAAGTTGGCATTTGATCGGCTCAAGAGTGCCCTGATTACGAGTCCAATCCTTATTCATCCGGACTTCTCTAGACATTTTTACGTTCAGTGTGACGCGTCAGATGTAGGCGTCGGAGCTGTTCTTTTCCAGAAAGACGATTCTGGGGAAGAGCACCCGATCGCATATTTTTCCCATAAATTGACATCGGCGCAGAAGAACTATTCGGTTACTGAGCGTGAATGTCTAGCGGTCGTCTTGGCGATTAAGAGGTTTAGGCCATATATAGAACTTTTGCCCTTCTTTGTGATAACTGACCACAGTAGCCTTAAGTGGCTTATGTCACATAAGGATCTCACTGGCAGGTTAGCTCGGTGGAGTCTACATCTGCAGTCGTACGATTTCACCATAGAACATAGGCAGGGGAAACAAAATGTAGTACTCGATACCCTATCACGCTACGAGATGGATGAAGTCTCAGCAGAAGTAGAAGGATTGGTCGATTTCGACTCAAGTGCTTTTCAGTCCAGTGATTATTTAGAACTTGTTTATACAATAGAGACAAATTCTGAACGCTTGCCGGACTTAAAAGTAATTGATGGCATTGCCTATAAGCGAGTACGACCTTATGATGGTGTAGTCATGAATGAGGATTTCTCATGGAAGTTATGGGTGCCTCAGGAATTGACTAAAACCATCATAGAAAGATCACACAACTCACCGCTAGCATCGCACGGAGGCATAGGTAAAACACTTCGGCGAATAAAAGAGTACTTTTACTGGCCAAATCAGAATGTTCAGGTACGCGATTTCGTGAAAAATTGTCAGGTGTGTAAAGAATCGAAGCCTGCAAATATTACATTGAGACCTCCCAAGGGAGCAGAAATAGTCAGCGAACGACCGTTTCAAAGAATTTTTATGGATTTTCTAGGACCATATCCACGTTCCAAAAATGGAAATTGTTTTATTTTTATTGTGTTAGATAATTTAACAAAATTTGTATTGCTTAAGGCTATGCCAAAGGCTACCACTAAAAATATAGTGAGATTTTTAATTAGTGAGGTTTTTCATAAATTTGGTACCCCTGAGACCATAGTATCGGACAACGGAAAGCAATTCGTGAGTAAAGAGTTCGCAGATTTAGTATCCAATTTTGGCATAAAACACATGCGAACGGCAATATATTCACCACAAGCAAACGCGTCGGAACGGGTGAATCAGTCCATTTTGGCTGCGATACGTTCATACCTGCAGAGTGACCATTCCGATTGGGACAAGCATTTGTCTGAAATAGAATATTCATTAAGGTCATCAATTCAGAGTTCGATTGGTGTTACTCCGTATTTTGCGTTGTTCGGTATGAATATGATCGGCCATGGGAGTTTTTATAAATTAGCTCGGAAGCTAAAAAGCTTAGAAGATCACGAGCTGGATATATCGTCAGCCGATAAATTAGCGCTAGTACGGCAGAAAATACGTGAGACTCTACACAACGTGTACTTGCGTAACGAAAAAACCTACAACACGCGTAGCAGGCTAGTGAAGTTTGTCCCTGGGCAGGAGGTTTATCGTAGAAACTTCCAGCAGAGCGATTTTAAGAGCGGATTTAACGCAAAACTCGCACGCAAATTTATTAAATGCCGCATTGTAAAACCCATTGGGAACAGCCTTTATGAGGTAGAGGACCTTCAAGGGAAATCTCTGGGGGTATTTCACGCCAAAGATTTAAAGCAGTAGCGTTAATATCTTTGGTGGTTTTAGTCCCAGAATTTCCATCTCCTAACATTTATCACTAGTGACATGCAGTCGATTTTGTCTCAAGAGGTATGATGAATTCCTGATGTTTGTACAGTGCTTGAGCTTACGTTTCTAAGCTGATTATATTTATAATCGTCATCGATCCATTGGTGCAACCCTATGATCATCCTGGGGAACTATGCCATTAAGGACTAAAGGTTCTTAGTCACCTCGACCGATAACTTTCTTCTGAGTCCGTTATTACAGCGAGTACTGACAAAGTTGCAGCAATATCATCATCAATGACCGCACGCAGTTCATCGATGGCTCATCGAGACAAATTTGACTGGATCACAGGTGATGCTAATGGTAAATAAAAACACCGATGTAAACTTCTACTTCAAGGCAAACTTTATTAGAACCTGACCCTATATATAAACTTTTTTTTTAGACTCATTATGCCAAACTATACCCGAAATAGTTCAACAGTACCTGGATTGATCAAGCCAAAGATACTAAATAAAATAGTAAAAGGTAGTAGTCAAGAAAAGCTAAAAACTTTCGAGTTTTTGAACACTTTTTGGTATAAATCTTTTGAATTCATATGTACAAAAACAAAGGCTCGGACATAGAAATTTAATTGAGTCAATGCTTAGTCGACAGAATTCAAAATTTATATATATATTTTTGTTAATTTCCATAATGCAGATGGTTTGTTTAGGTGGAGAACTTGTATGACAACCACTCAGTATTTTGAGTGATTCTCATGCAAGGTTTCTACTCGCGGTATCTATCTGTACTCTGGAAACAATATACATATAAATAGATGCAAGTTTAGATAACTGGAAAATAACTAAATTTTATTTTTATTTTGTTTATGGCCTTATTACAGTCCATTCTGGGTTTTTATATAAACCTACGTTTCCATTAAAAAAAAAAAAAAAAAAAAAAATCGGTTAAATTTAACCGGTGTTTTCTTTTTAGAAATTATAAAGTTAATTAAAAATCTTCCAGCTAGCTAAACAAACGCAATTTGAATTCATTTTGCTGAAATTTGTCACACGAGAAAATGAAAGAGAATTTTTGCCATAGAGCATAAGTATGAACAATGTTCTATTTCAATTGCTCAAAAGCCATAATCATTTTCACACTTATGGAATGAGGACTTCATGGCAACTTAACATAGTAGTTACCGCGATAAATTATTCAACAAATTGCGTGACCTAATAGTATGTTACATAAGAGGTTTCTGGTTGCAAAGGTGATTACGATAATACAGATAGATTTATTATTTTTTTATCAATTTCAAAGTAATCACATTCGCATAAAAGAAACCCCGCTCAATTGGCACACATGGTCTAATGGAAGGAGTAGTTTTATATAAATACAAACACCGAGAAAGATAAACAATTAATTTTGTTTTGAATTTACTGGTGATAGAATAAACCTATAGTGACAGCTGGTATACAATTCACGAGTTAAGATTTGTCAAAGGTCATAGCAATAATAAAGGGTAAACGAATAAGGAATTTGTAAAGTAAACAGATAAGATATATAGAAACTCACTGTGATACGAGTGGCGAATAATCTTTCGGGGCAAGGCATAGCTCATTTTGGAAACAAGATCTGAAAACGATAAAATAGCTCTGAGTATAGCAATTAAAATAAATAATCCATACACTTACCGGTAGATGGATCCAGATAAAACCTCCAGAGACACAGAGTGGGGGCCCCACTCGTCCATTCGAGATGGACAACCGTCCTATAGAAAACATAAAAACACCACAAGTCAGGCAAAGTAAAATTTCATGTCTTAAATTCATTGTTTTAAATACTAACCAGCTCCCAGAGGGCGACCAATAACCGGCGTCAGGAGGTCAACGCAGGGGTGTAGTATTAGGAAAGAGATCAAAATTATTATTTTGTGAAATAATATACATACACGATACTCACCTCAGCAGCACCATGACCGTCGGGAAGCCCAGTACCTAGGAATAGAAATAGTTAGTATTATAGATATATATATATGAATAATAATAGAAAATTTAACATAGCACTTACATCCTCGGTGTTGTTCTGAAATATAATGGCTGACAGTATCAACAGGCCGAGTCTACATGGCCAAAGACAGGGGTCGTTAATAAAGTCAGGGGTAGAGAAGCAAAAAGAAACCGTCACCTGGTGGCCACACCGAAAATAGTTTGGGGCGAATTCAGCGCAGGTTCACTCCCATTCCAGGTCCACTGATGGACCGTACAATGGTGGTGTTTGTGTCATGTGCACCCTGTAGTAGGGTAAAGCAGTGGATATGGCAGCGCGAAACAGCTGATATCAGCTGTTGGCAAAAGTCTCCACCAATAAGGCAAACACCAGCTGTTTTTGTCCTGCTGCAGGGTGCATATGGCGAAAAGAGAGACAAACAGGGAAACCAAGATGCCGTTCAGCAGGACAGCCATCTTTTTTTGGTTGGCGGGAACTGACGTGGTCCTGAAATCAGAAAGAGATAAAAGGAGGTGGCCGGAAAAAAATAGAAGAGAGATTCTTATGAGATGCCGAACAGAAAAGGCCGGAAAAAACTATTGCCTGAAAAAAAAAAAAAGGAGAAGAAATATTTGAGATTTTAGTATTATGTATTATATTTATTATTTAAAAATTTAATTGGCTCGAGGAGCTGTGCATTTTAGTAGTTTAATCAAAACGAATTAATTAAATATTTTTTTTTTGGAATTAAAAATCCATATATATTTGAATACAGTTATTTAATTTGAACTGAAATTCCTTCCTTTTTATAAACAAAATCATTTAAAATCATAATTAGATACAGTCAATACAAGTTTAAATCGATTTAAAAACAAAATAATAAATCCGATTAGGTGATTGCTACACTAGAGGCAATTGGTTGCGTTAATCCAACTAGAAATCCATTAGGTTGAGCTCATCCTAGGAAAAGATAGGAAATTGTGATTGGGCGAAAAGTTTTAAAATAAAAAATTTATATATGATTGATTTAAAACGAATTGAATTTGTATTGAGGAATTAATCAAATCTACTTATAGATACCTAATTAGTAATTTCTAAATTCATTTTTGTTATATATATATATATATATATATATATATATATATATGTGGATATAATCCATAAAGGAAAAGATTGAATAATTTAATATTACAAAAATAATTTTATTGTAAATAAAAGTTATAATGCTTTGCTTTTTAATATGAAAAAGATTTTCGTCGGTCTTAGAATGATTTGGTAAAGTGCGAGGCGGTAAGTAAGGCGGGGTAGGGTTAATTTTCAGGTGAAGGAGCGTTTGGGACATGCCAATCAATAGGCGCATGTCATGGAGAGGTTTGATGGACCTCTGTGAAGGGAGGGCAAAATTCCCGGCATAACAACCGCCGGAAGTGACCTCAGGTGAGTGTGTGTGTGTGGCTGCGTGGAGCGAGTTCTCTTCTACTTGCTTCGGGTCCCATAAATTTTTATAGAAGTTTTTTTTTACCCTCAATTGGCTGGTATGATTTTTTTTATTATCGCTGTAATAAAAGTCTAAGGGATCGGCAAGAACACCACCCCAAGACGGCGAGCTTCTAGCCGGAGCAAATCGCAAGCATACCAGCGCCGCCGATCATCTGGCAACACGATTAAATTGCTAAATAACAACAAGCAAATCCAACCAGCAGCACGATAATAAAAATGGCGCTCAACGTGGGGCCCGAAGCAAGTCCTGAAGCATTTCCCTTGGGATTTTTTTTTGTGACTTTTTCTCTGGGAGCGTATGTCCTGCTAGGATATAAGAGTCCCTAGCAGTTGCGACGATTCCAGGGGAAGGAATGAAGGTTTGGGGAATAACCAAGGGAAATGAATACAGAATCTTTGAAGAACCACGATTTTCGTTGTTCACATGTATGTAAGTCCCGACACTTAGTTTTGTAAGAAAATAAGTTCGCGTTGCGACATACAATGTGAGCCATGGGATCGTGGGTTTTCATCGATTCTGAACATTCAATTATCTGACGACAACCTGAGGCATGAAAGTTAATTTATTATACAAGTATGATTATTTAGTAGCTCAGGTGCCGTAAGATTGTTGAATGAATAAGGATAAAGTGTTGCTCTGCAGAAGCTTGACCGTCAACTATCTCGAAATTATTGAGTCCTTAGGATGTATAAAAACAGTCTAAGTTGCTACAGGTTTCGGTGGTGGTTGACGATCAGTTGAGTTTTCTGCAGTAGTGTAAAGTTCAGCAACATCATAGGAGGGGATTTGTTTCCATCGCGATACGCACGCACCTTACTTGGGTCAAAACGCCATGGACTTCGCCTGAAGATCCTACTTCCGCCTTACCGCAATATAAAATCTCTTTTTATATACATACATACATACTATTATTTTGTTTTTAATTATTTATTTTTATTATTAGTATTTTCAAATTTGTTTTTTTTGAGGATATTTTTCTTTATCTAGTTAGAGTTGTTTCGATTAGAATTTACATATTTTTAATTTTTTTCTTATTTTTATTTCTAATCTTGAATTTTTTTTTTATTTATTTTCTACTATTTATTTTGAATTTTTTTTTTATTTTTCTTATATTTTTAATTTTGATTTTTCTCGTTTAGCTAGGTAAGTTTTTTTACTTTGAATTCGATTCTTTTTTCTATTTTTTTTATTTTTTTTTCGAGATTGTTTTTCTTGCTTTTGAATTTTATTTTTGTTTCGCATTTTTATAGTTTAATTTGGTTTCTATATTTTTAGTTTTTCTTACATAGCTATAGTGGTTTTTTTTTTGTTGGTAGGAAATAGGCCTGTTAAGAAAAGAAATCAAATAATTAATAGGTAATCAAATTATTAGTTCAATTTACCTTGTACGCAGTTTATAGTCATGGTTGAAACCCGTTCGTCCAGAAATCAACGATTAGTAGAGAATCCTAATATGGAGAACGCGGCAAACCCAGACAATGTAGGTCTTACGGCAACAGCCAGAGAAAATGCCCAAGCCATTCCGCAGGAAGCCCCTCAGGGGGAAAACAGTATTATAAATAATGTTGAGCAACAGATTCCACCAGGGGCACAACAATTTATTGATATGGCTGAAGGTAATGCCAGTTTTTCAAGGCAACTGAACAGTTCGAACAGTTCCATACCTTCACCCGAGTTTAGCAGTGTCACAGCTCGAAATGTGCAGCAAGAAGTGCGTGCGAGCAGAGCTCTGTCGCAAATGGGTCAAGCCGTGTCACAAGACAGGGGTGGGCAACCAGAAGTCAGTATGACCAATTTCATACGTGACGAATTGACGCGCCAGATGCAACAAATGCAAACAACTTTGCGGCAGGAATTGGCTCAAGCCGTAAGTCAATCAGTTGGTCAACAGCTTAATATCAATCTGGCGTCAATTAGAAGTAACATTATATCATCTGTTACTCCACCGGAAAGCCGAGCCTCAGGTTCGCATCCGTTAAACAATGGGGTTGAGTCTGGTTCACACCAATCTGTAAATAGGCAAGGTGAAATAAATATACATAGGCAAAGTGCATTAAATATGAATAGACAACAAAATAGTAATAATTTAAATTTACCAAATTCAAATATTCCGTCCCTAGGCGCACAGTTTGCTGATCCTTACAGGCAGCCAAATTTGCCACCACAAGCGCCTTGGCAAGTACCTACCGTCCCAACAAATTATGCTCGTCCCAGCCAACGGGATTTGTCCAAATGGGGTATTAAGTTTGACGGTACTGCCAAGGGAATAAGCGCAGAAGATTTTATTTTTCGTGTAGACACCATGAGGCAGGATCATAATGTGGCGTTCGAAGATCTTCGTCGAGACTTTAATTTGCTTCTGGAAGGGCCAGCATTGAACTGGTACTGGATCATTCGCAAATTAAATGCAGCATTGACCTGGGATGAATTGGTGAATGCATTTTTGAACCAGTACCGGCGATATGACAGCGAATTTCAGCTCCAGAAAAAGATTATGGACAGACGACAAGGTCCTCATGAGTCGTTCGAGGAATATTTCGAGGCGGTGTTGAAACTGAGGAATCAGCAGCGGAATCCATATTCCGAACGAGACCTGGTCGAAATAATGAAGGCCAATTTAAAACCGGCCTTAACACAATTATTATTTGCGGTGTCTATAGAAGGGCTAAAGGATTTCTGCCAACAGGCCAAACGAGCCGAAAATTTAGTGGCGAACCACCGGCAACAATTTCAATCACGGCAGTTAGCTCCAGCAAGGGTACATGAAATTGATTATGAAGAAGAGGATTTACCCGAACAAGTAGACTTAGAAGCGATTTCGAGCAGCGATAGGTATATTTGTTGGAACTGCAAGCAGCGAGGCCATGGTTTTATGGATTGTCCATCACCTAATAGACGCATATTTTGTTTTAAATGCGGACGTGATGGTGTGGTAACCCCGAAATGTCCCAAATGCCAGGGAAACCGGCCGCCGAACGTAACAACAAATACACCAGCTCAGCCCTATAAAATTTTAATTAACCCGGTTCAACATCAGCCGGAATTGCCAAAAAGAGAAGTTAGGGCTATAAAACCATTACATCAACGCATTAGAGAGTATAATGAAATTAAGAAAAGAATTTTCGGAGAGGTTTCCTCTAGAATTAAGAAAGCTAGGGAACGATACAAGATAAGAAAACGATTGAGGAAAGAAATAAATTCAGCTTACCTATATGAAGGCAACGATCCGCGAATTTTCATGAATTTAGCCATAAATGGTTGTGACTTTTAGACAGCGGTTCTACAATCACATGTCTGGGAAAAGGCTGTCTACAATTCGTGGAAAAAGCAGGTCTGACGGTGAGTGACTTTTCGTCTCAAATCCGAACAGCTGATGGCAGTCCACACTGCATAGTAGGTCGAGTTAAAACCAGAATAACGTTCAACGGCATGTCTGATGATATAACATTTTATTTAGTTCCTTCGTTGAATAGAGCTTTGTTTTTAGGGGTTGACTTCATGAAGAAGTTTAAATTACTTGCCAGCATCTGCAGTATTACCACAAATAATGTAGAGCTGTGCCCGGAGAGTGAAATCGAGGCGGAGCCTGATAATAGTCATACTTTGACACAAGAACAGCGGAAACGCTTGGATAGGGCGATAGCGAATTTTCCTTGCTACACCAAGAAAGGGCTGGGTCGAACCAGTCTGGAGCTCCATACAATTGACACCGGCGATGCAATTCCAGTGAAGGATAAGTTTTATCCAGTATCTCCAGCCGTCCAGAAATTGATGTATGCTGAGCTGGACAGGATGCTTGATATGGGAGTCATTGAGCCTAGCGAAAGCCCCTGGAGTCATCCAGTTACTCTAGTGAGAAAGGGCGAAAAGAATAGACTGTGCTTAGATGCACGTAAGCTCAATGCTCGCACTATCAAGGATGCTTACCCGCTCCCGCATATCGAGGGTCTGCTCAGTCGGCTAGGAGATACTTATTTTATTTCCAGCGTCGATCTGAAAGACGCTTTCTGGCAAATCCCATTAGAGAATGCAAGTAGAGAAAAGACTGCATTTACGGTACCAGGGCGGCCACTTTACCATTTCACGGTAATGCCTTTTGGGCTGTGTAATGCTGCTCAAAGGCTTTGTCGTTTAATGGATAAGGTGATCCCCGCGGCGCTTCGTGATAGAGTCTTTGTCTACTTGGATGACCTTTTGGTGGTGGCACCAGATTTCAGCACGCACTTGGAATTGTTAGAGCAGGTGGCAGATTGTTTGGCAGCAGCTGGTTTGACCATAAACGTGTCAAAGTCGAGGTTTTGCTTTAGGGAGCTCCGCTATTTGGGGTATATTGTAGGCGGTGGTAAGCTGAAGCCAGATCCTGAAAAGGTACAAAGCATTAGAAATTATGCATATCCAAAAACAGCCAGACAGGTCCGTAGTTTTATGGGAGCCGCAGGCTGGTATAGACGCTTCATACCAGATTATGCCACTATTGCAGCGCCAATCTTTAACACCCTCAAAAAGGCCAAAGTATTTAATTTTTCCGAAGAAGCAAAGTTGGCATTTGATCGGCTCAAGAGTGCCCTGATTACGAGTCCAATCCTTATTCATCCGGACTTCTCTAGACATTTTTACGTTCAGTGTGACGCGTCAGATGTAGGCGTCGGAGCTGTTCTTTTCCAGAAAGACGATTCTGGGGAAGAGCACCCGATCGCATATTTTTCCCATAAATTGACATCGGCGCAGAAGAACTATTCGGTTACTGAGCGTGAATGTCTAGCGGTCGTCTTGGCGATTAAGAGGTTTAGGCCATATATAGAACTTATGCCCTTCTCTGTGATAACTGACCACAGTAGCCTTAAGTGGCTTATGTCACATAAGGATCTCACTGGCAGGTTAGCTCGGTGGAGTCTACATCTGCAGTCGTACGATTTCACCATAGAACATAGGCAGGGGAAACAAAATGTAGTACCCGATACCCTATCACGCTACGAGATGGATGAAGTCTCAGCAGAAGTAGAAGGATTGGTCGATTTCGACTCAAGTGCTTTTCAGTCCAGTGATTATTTAGAACTTGTTTATACAATAGAGACAAATTCTGAACGCTTGCCGGACTTAAAAGTAATTGATGGCATTGCCTATAAGCGAGTACGACCTTATGATGGTGTAGTCATGAATGAGGATTTCTCATGGAAGTTATGGGTGCCTCAGGAATTGACTAAAACCATCATAGAAAGATCACACAACTCACCGCTAGCATCGCACGGAGGCATAGGTAAAACACTTCGGCGAATAAAAGAGTACTTTTACTGGCCAAATCAGAATGTTCAGGTACGCGATTTCGTGAAAAATTGTCAGGTGTGTAAAGAATCGAAGCCTGCAAATATTACATTGAGACCTCCCAAGGGAGCAGAAATAGTCAGCGAACGACCGTTTCAAAGAATTTTTATGGATTTTCTAGGACCATATCCACGTTCCAAAAATGGAAATTGTTTTATTTTTATTGTGTTAGATAATTTAACAAAATTTGTATTGCTTAAGGCTATGCCAAAGGCTACCACTAAAAATATAGTGAGATTTTTAATTAGTGAGGTTTTTCATAAATTTGGTACCCCTGAGACCATAGTATCGCACAACGGAAAGCAATTCGTGAGTAAAGAGTTCGCAGATTTAGTATCCAATTTTGGCATAAAACACATGCGAACGGCAATATATTCACCACAAGCAAACGCGTCGGAACGGGTGAATCAGTCCATTTTGGCTGCGATACGTTCATACCTGCAGAGTGACCATTCCGATTGGGACAAGCATTTGTCTGAAATAGAATATTCATTAAGGTCATCAATTCAGAGTTCGATTGGTGTTACTCCGTATTTTGCGTTGTTCGGTATGAATATGATCGGCCATGGGAATTTTTATAAATTAGCTCGGAAGCTAAAAAGCTTAGAAGATCACGAGCTGGATATATCGTCAGCCGATAAATTAGCGCTAGTACGGCAGAAAATACGTGAGACTCTACACAACGTGTACTTGCGTAACGAAAAAACCTACAACACGCGTAGCAGGCTAGTGAAGTTTGTCCCTGGGCAGGAGGTTTATCGTAGAAACTTCCAGCAGAGCGATTTTAAGAGCGGATTTAACGCAAAACTCGCACGCAAATTTATTAAATGCCGCATTGTAAAACCCATTGGGAACAGCCTTTATGAGGTAGAGGACCTTCAAGGGAAATCTCTGGGGGTATTTCACGCCAAAGATTTAAAGCAGTAGCGTTAATATCTTTGGTGGTTTTAGTCCCAGAATTTCCATCTCCTAACATTTATCACTAGTGACATCCAGTCGATTTTGTCTCAAGAGGTATGATGAATTCCTGATGTTTGTACAGTGCTTGAGCTTACGTTTCTAAGCTGATTATATTTATAATCGTCATCGATCCATTGGTGCAACCCTATGATCATCCTGGGGAACTATGCCATTAAGGACTAAAGGTTCTTAGTCACCTCGACCGATAACTTTCTTCTGAGTCCGTTATTACAGCGAGTACTGACAAAGTTGCAGCAATATCATCATCAATGACCGCACGCAGTTCATCGATGGCTCATCGAGACAAATTTGACTGGATCACAGGTGATGCTAATGGTAAATAAAAACACCGATGTAAACTTCTACTTCAAGGCAAACTTTATTAGAACCTGACCCTATATATAAACTTTTTTTTTAGACTCATTATGCCAAACTATACCCGAAATAGTTCAACAGTACCTGGATTGATCAAGCCAAAGATACTAAATAAAATAGTAAAAGGTAGTAGTCAAGAAAAGCTAAAAACTTTCGAGTTTTTGAACACTTTTTGGTATAAATCTTTTGAATTCATATGTACAAAAACAAAGGCTCGGACATAGAAATTTAATTGAGTCAATGCTTAGTCGACAGAATTCAAAATTTATATATATATTTTTGTTAATTTCCATAATGCAGATGGTTTGTTTGGGTGGAGAACTTGTATGACAACCACTCAGTATTTTGAGTGATTCTCATGCAAGGTTTCTACTCGCGGTATCTATCTGTACTCTGGAAACAAAATACATATAAATAGATGCAAGTTTAGATAACTGGAAAATAACTAAATTTTATTTTTATTTTGTTTATGGCCTTATTACAGTCCATTCTGGGTTTTTTATATAAACCTACGTTTCCATTAAAAAAAAAAAAAAAAAAAAAATCGGTTAAATTTAACCGGTGTTTTCTTTTTAGAAATTATAAAGTTAATTAAAAATCTTCCAGCTAGCTAAACAAACGCAATTTGAATTCATTTTGCTGAAATTTGTCACACGAGAAAATGAAAGAGAATTTTTGCCATAGAGCATAAGTATGAACAATGTTCTATTTCAATTGCTCAAAAGCCATAATCATTTTCACACTTATGGAATGAGGACTTCATGGCAACTTAACATAGTAGTTACCGCGATAAATTATTCAACAAATTGCGTGACCTAATAGTATGTTACATAAGAGGTTTCTGGTTGCAAAGGTGATTACGATAATACAGATAGATTTATTATTTTTTTATCAATTTCAAAGTAATCACATTCGCATAAAAGAAACCCCGCTCAATTGGCACACATGGTCTAATGGAAGGAGTAGTTTTATATAAATACAAACACCGAGAAAGATAAACAATTAATTTTGTTTTGAATTTACTGGTGATAGAATAAACCTATAGTGACAGCTGGTATACAATTCACGAGTTAAGATTTGTCAAAGGTCATAGCAATAATAAAGGGTAAACGAATAAGGAATTTGTAAAGTAAACAGATAAGATATATAGAAACTCACTGTGATACGAGTGGCGAATAATCTTTCGGGGCAAGGCATAGCTCATTTTGGAAACAAGATCTGAAAACGATAAAATAGCTCTGAGTATAGCAATTAAAATAAATAATCCATACACTTACCGGTAGATGGATCCAGATAAAACCTCCAGAGACACAGAGTGGGGGGCCCACTCGTCCATTCGAGATGGACAACCGTCCTATAGAAAACATAAAAACACCACAAGTCAGGCAAAGTAAAATTTCATGTCTTAAATTCATTGTTTTAAATACTAACCAGCTCCTAGAGGGCGACCAATAACCGGCGTCAGGAGGTCAACGCAGGGGTGTAGTATTAGGAAAGAGATCAAAATTATTATTTTGTGAAATAATATACATACACGATACTCACCTCAGCAGCACCATGACCGTCGGGAAGCCCAGTACCTAGGAATAGAAATAGTTAGTATTATAGATATATATATATGAATAATAATAGAAAATTTAACATAGCACTTACATCCTCGGTGTTGTTCTGAAATATAATGGCTGACAGTATCAACAGGCCGAGTCTACATGGCCAAAGACAGGGGTCGTTAATAAAGTCAGGGGTAGAGAAGCAAAAAGAAACCGTCACCTGGTGGCCACACCGAAAATAGTTTGGGGCGAATTCAGCGCAGGTTCACTCCCATTCCAGGTCCACTGATGGACCGTACAATGGTGGTGTTTGTGTCATGTGCACCCTGTAGTAGGGTAAAGCAGTGGATATGGCAGCGCGAAACAGCTGATATCAGCTGTTGGCAAAAGTCTCCACCAATAAGGCAAACACCAGCTGTTTTTGTCCTGCTGCAGGGTGCATATGGCGAAAAGAGAGACAAACAGGGAAACCAAGATGCCGTTCAGCAGGACAGCCATCTTTTTTTGGTTGGCGGGAACTGACGTGGTCCTGAAATCAGAAAGAGATAAAAGGAGGTGGCCGGAAAAAAATAGAAGAGAGATTCTTATGAGATGCCGAACAGAAAAGGCCGGAAAAAACTATTGCCTGAAAAAAAAAAAAAGGAGAAGAAATATTTGAGATTTTAGTATTATGTATTATATTTATTATTTAAAAATTTAATTGGCTCGAGGAGCTGTGCATTTTAGTAGTTTAATCAAAACGAATTAATTACATATTTTTTTTTGGAATTAAAAATCCATATATATTTGAATACAGTTATTTAATTTGAACTGAAATTCCTTCCTTTTTATAAACAAAATCATTTAAAATCATAATTAGATACAGTCAATACAAGTTTAAATCGATTTAAAAACAAAATAATAAATCCGATTAGGTGATTGCTACACTAGAGGCAATTGGTTGCGTTAATCCAACTAGAAATCCATTAGGTTGAGCTCATCCTAGGAAAAGATAGGAAATTGTGATTTGGCGAAAAGTTTTAAAATAAAAAATTTATATATGATTGATTTAAAACGAATTGAATTTGTATTGAGGAATTAATCAAATCTACTTATAGATACCTAATTAGTAATTTCTAAATTCATTTTTGTTATATATATATATATATATATATATATATATATATATATATATATGTGTGGATATAATCCATAAAGGAAAAGATTGAATAATTTAATATTACAAAAATAATTTTATTGTAAATAAAAGTTATAATGCTTTGCTTTTTAATATGAAAAAGATTTTCGTCGGTCTTAGAATGATTTGGTAAAGTGCGAGGCGGTAAGTAAGGCGGAGTAGGGTTAATTTTCAGGTGAAGGAGCGTTTGGGACATGCCAATCAATAGGCGCATGTCATGGAGAGGTTTGATGGACCTCTGTGAAGGGAGGGCAAAATTCCCGGTATAACAACCGCCGGAAGTGACCTCAGGTGAGTGTGTGTGTGTGGCTGCGTGGAGCGAGTTCTCTTCTACTTGCTTCGGGTCCCATAAATTTTTATAGAAGTTTTTTTTTACCCTCAATTGGCTGGTATGATTTTTTTTATTATCGCTGTAATAAAAGTCCAAGGGATCGGCAAGAACACCACCCCAAGACGGCGAGCTTCTAGCCGGAGCAAATCGCAAGCATACCAGCGCCGCCGATCATCTGGCAACACGATTAAATTGCTAAATAACAACAAGCAAATCCAACCAGCAGCACGATATCCCCCTCACACGAAAAGTATCCCTTTTAGAATCATTTTTGTTATTTTTTATCATGACCTACCTGTGTACCAAATTTCAGCTTTCTAGCTATACTGGAAATGCCTTATGCAAGGAAGGGGAACACTAGTCCCCCAGGTTAAAAATGGCCGTTGAAAAATATTTTTTGTTTATTTCACATCGGGGCCTACCTGTCTACAAAATTTAAGCTTTCTAGCTACACTGGAAGTTCCCCATAAAAAGAAGGGCATAATAGACCCCCCAGATGAAAAGTGCCCGTTAAAAAAACAATTTTCGTTAATTTCTCATCAGAACCTACCTGTGTACCGAATTTCAGCTTTCTAGCTATACTAGAAGTGCCCCATATAAAGAAGGGGCACTCAGTTCCCCCCTGGAAGGAAAGTGCCCGTTTTCAGATTTTTCTGGTGATTTTCTCACCAAGACCTACCTGTGTACCGAATTTCAGCTTTCTTGCTATACTGGAAGTGCCTTATGCAAGGAAGGGGAACACTAGTCCCCCAGGTAAAAAATGGCCGTTGAAAAATATTTTTTGTTAATTTCACATCAGGACCTACCTGTCTATAAAATTTAAGCTTTCTAGCTACACTGGAAGTTCCCCAAAAAAGAAGGGCATAATAGACCCCCCAGATGAAAAGTGCCCGTTAAAAAAACATTTTCGTTAATATCTCATCAGAACCTACCTGTGTACCGAATTTCAGCTTTCTAGCTATACTAGAAGTGTCCCATATAAAGAAGGGGCACTCAGGTCCCCCCTGGAAGGAAAGTGCCCGTTTTCAGATTTTTCTGGATATTTTCTCGCCAAGACCTACCTGTGTACCAAATTTCAGCTTTCTAGCTATACTGGAAATGCCCCATACAAAGAAGGGGCACTCAGGTCCCCCCTGGGAGGAAAGTGCCCGTTTTCAGTTTTTTCTGGTTATTTTCTCACCAAGACCTACCTGTGTACCGAAGTTTAGCTTTCTAGCTATACTAGAAGTGTCCCAAAAAAGAAGGGGCACTCAGGTCCCCTCCTGGGAGGAAAGTGCCCGTTTTCAGATTTTTCTGGTTATTTTCTCACCAAGACCTACCTGTGTACCGAATTTCAGCTTTCTAGCTATACTAGAAGTGTCCCATACAAAGAAGGGGCACTCAGGTCCCTCCTGGGAGGAAAGTGCCCGTTTTCAGATTTTTCTGGTTATTTTCTCACCAAGACCTACCTGTGTACCAAATTTCAGCTTTCTAGCTATACTGGAAATGCCCCATACAAAGAAGGGGCACTCAGGTCCCCCCTGGGAGAAAAGTGCCCGTTTTCAGATTTTTCTGGTTATTTTCTCGCCAAGACCTACCTGTGTACCAAATTTCAGCTTTCTAGCTATACTGGAAATGCCCCATACAAAGAAGGGGCACTCAGGTCCCCCCTGGGAGGAAAGTGCCCGTTTTCAGATTTTTCTGGTTATTTTCTCACCAAGACCTACCTGTGTACAAAATTTCAGCTTTCTAGCTATACTAGAAGTGCCCCATATAAAGAAGGGGCACTCAGGTCCCCCCTATAAGGAAAGTGCCCGTTTTCAGATTTTTCTGGTTATTTTCTCGCCAAGACCTACCTGTGTACCAAATTTCAGCTTTCTATCTCTACTAGAAGTGCCCCATACAAAGAAGGGGAATGATTGTCCCCCCAGATGAAAAGTGCCCGTTTTCAGATTTTTCTGGTTATTTTCTCACCAAGACCTACCTGTGTAATGAATTTCAGCTTTCTAGCTATACTAGAAGTGTCCCATACAAAGAAGAAGCACTCAGGTCCCCCCTGGGAGGAAAGTGCCCGTTTTCAGATTTTTCTGGTTATTTTCTCACCAAGACCTACCTGTGTACCAAATTTCAGCTTTCTAGCTATACTGGAAATGCCCCATACAAAGAAGGGGCACTCAGGTCCCCCCTGGGAGGAAAAACCCGTTTTCAGATTTTTCTGGTTATTTTCTCACCAAGACCTACCTGTGTACCAAATTTCAGCTTTCTAGCTATACTAGAAGTGCTCCATATAAAAAAGGGGCACTCAGGTCCCCCCTGGAAGGAAAGTGCCCGTTTTCAGATTTTTCTGGTTATTTTCTCGCCAAGACTTACCTGTGTACCAAATTTCAGCTTTCTATCTCCACTAGAAGTGCCCCATACAAAGAAGGGGAATGATTGTCCTCCCAGATGAAAAGTGCCCGTTTTCAGATTTTTCTGCTTATTTTCTCACCAAGACCTACCTGTGTACCGAATTTCAGCTTTCTAGCTATACTAGAAGTGCCCCATATAAAGAAGGGGCACTCAGGTCCCCCTGGAAGGAAAGTGCCCGTTTTCAGATTTTTCTGGTTATTTTCTCGCCAAGACCTACCTGTGTACAAAATTTCAGCTTTCTAGCTATACTGGAAATGCCCCATACAAAGAAGGGGCACTCAGGTCCCCCCTGGGAGGAAAGTGCCCGTTTTCAGATTTTTCTGGTTATTTTCTCACCAAGACCTACCTGTGTACCGAATTTCAGCTTTTTAGCTATACTGGAAGTGCCTTATGCAAGGAAGGGGAACACTAGTCCCCCAGGTAAAAAATGGCCGTTGAAAAATATTTTTTGTTAATTTCACATCAGGACCTACCTGTCTATAAAATTTAAGCTTTCTAGCTACACTGGAAGTTCCCCATAAAAAGAAGGGCATAATAGACCCCCCAGATGAAAAGTGGCCGTTAAAAAAACATTTTCGTTAATTTCTCATCATAACCTACCTGTGTACCAAATTTCAGCTTTCTAGGTATACTGGAAATGCCCCATACAAAGAAGTGGCACTCAGGAACCCCTGGGAGGAAAGTGCCCGTTTTCAGATTTTTCTGGTTATTTTCTCACCAAGGCCTACCTGTGTACCAAATTTCAGCTTTCTAGCTATACTGGAAATGCCCCATACAAAGAAGGGGCACTCAGGTCCCCTCTGGAAGGAAAGTGCCCGTTTTCAGATTTTTCTGGTTATTTTCTCGCCAAGACCTACCTGTGTACCAAATTTCAGCTTTCTATCTCTACTAGTAGTGCCCCATACAAAGAAGGGGAATGATTGTCCCCCCAGATGAAAAGTGCCCGTTTTCAGATTTTTCTGGTTATTTTCTCACCAAGACCTACCTGTGTACCAAATTTCAGCTTTCTAGCTATACTGGAAATGCCCCATACAAAGAAGGGGCACTCAGGTCCCCCTGGAAGGAAAGTGCCCGTTTTCAGATTTTTCTGGTTATTTTCTCGCCAAGACCTACCTGTGTACAAAATTTCAGCTTTCTAGCTATACTGGAAATGCCCCATACAAAGAAGGGGCACTCAGGTCCCCCCTGGGAGGAAAGTGCCCGTTTTCAGATTTTTCTGGTTATTTTCTCACCAAGACCTACCTGTGTACCGAATTTCAGCTTTTTAGCTATACTGGAAGTGCCTTATGCAAGGAAGGGGAACACTAGTCCCCCAGGTAAAAAATGGCCGTTGAAAAATATTTTTTGTTAATTTCACATCAGGACCTACCTGTCTATAAAATTTAAGCTTTCTAGCTACACTGGAAGTTCCCCATAAAAAGAAGGGCATAATAGACCCCCCAGATGAAAAGTGGCCGTTAAAAAAACATTTTCGTTAATTTCTCATCATAACCTACCTGTGTACCAAATTTCAGCTTTCTAGGTATACTGGAAATGCCCCATACAAAGAAGTGGCACTCAGGAACCCCTGGGAGGAAAGTGCCCGTTTTCAGATTTTTCTGGTTATTTTCTCACCAAGGCCTACCTGTGTACCAAATTTCAGCTTTCTAGCTATACTGGAAATGCCCCATACAAAGAAGGGGCACTCAGGTCCCCTCTGGAAGGAAAGTGCCCGTTTTCAGATTTTTCTGGTTATTTTCTCGCCAAGACCTACCTGTGTACCAAATTTCAGCTTTCTATCTCTACTAGAAGTGCCCCATACAAAGAAGGGGAATGATTGTCCCCCCAGATGAAAAGTGCCCGTTTTCAGATTTTTCTGGTTATTTTCTCACCAAGACCTACCTGTGTACCAAATTTCAGCTTTCTAGCTATACTGGAAATGCCCCATACAAAGAAGGGGCACTCAGGTCCCCCCTGGGAGAAAAGTGCCCGTTTTCAGATTTTTCTGGTTATTTTCCCACCAAGACCTACCTGTGTACCAAATTTCAGCTTTCTAGCTATACTAGAAGTGCCCCATATAAAGAAGGGGCACTCAGGTCCCTCCTGGAAGGAAAGTGCCCGTTTTCAGATTTTTCTGGTTATTTTCTCGCCAAGACCTACCTGTGTACCAAATTTCAGCTTTCTAGCTATACTGGAAATGCCCCATACAAAGAAGGGGCACTCTGGTCCCCCCTGGGAGGAAAGTGCCCGTTTTCAGATTTTTCTGGTTATTTTCTCACCAAGACCTACCTGTGTACCAAATTTCAGCTTTCTAGCTATACTGGAAGTGCCCAATAATATTGATGAGTCAGTGAGTCAGTGAGTATGTACTAAAATATGGACTTTTCACACCTTAATATCTCGGGAAGCTTCTACGGTAGAACTTTCAAATTTAACCTGTGAGGTCACATTTGTGGGCAGAACTTATGTTTTAAGTTTCATTATATTATGATCAAGAGGAGCAAAGTTATGAGGGGGGTAAAAACAGCTCGAACTGTTTCGTGTATATATACACACTGTGTGGCCGAACTTGGCCTGGCGCACTACCGTGCGCCTAGATCGGCCCTCCCTAAAGAAATGGTACTTGCTAAAATCGTAGAAGACTGAAAATTCGTAAGTAGCCAAGAAATGGCATATAAAGAAAGAAACAATTGAGAAAGGGGAACTTTTCCCCTCCAACTACTCGTAAATGGGGTGCACATCTGTTTCGGCCCTCCCTAAAGAAATGGTACTTGCTAAAGTCGTAGAAGATTGAAAATTGGCAAGTATGCCTCTCGATGAACATATCCTATGTATAAAGTGTCCCATATAAAGAAGGGGCATACTAGTCCCCCTCACACGAAAAGTATCCCTTTTAAAATCATTTTTGTTATTTTTTATCATGACCTACCTGTGTACCAAATTTCAGCTTTCTAGCTATACTGGAAATGCCTTATGCAAGGAAGGGGAACACTAGTCCCCCAGGTTAAAAATGGCCGTTGAAAAATATTTTTTGTATATTTCACATCAGGGCCTACCTGTCTACAAAATTTAAGCTTTCTAGCTACACTGGAAGTTCCCCATAAAAAGAAGGGCATAATAGACCCCCCAGATGAAAATTGCCCGTTAAAAAAACATTTTCGTTAATATCTCATCAGAAACTACCTGTGTACCGAATTTCAGCTTTCTAGCTATACTAAAAGTGTCCCATATAAAGAAGGGGCACTCAGGTCCCCCCTGGAAGGAAAGTGCCCGTTTTCAGATTTTTCTGGATATTTTCTCGCCAAGACCTACCTGTGTACCAAATTTCAGCTTTCTAGCTATACTGGAAATGCCCCATACAAAGAAGGGGCACTCAGGTCCCCCCTGGGAGGAAAGTGCCAGTTTTCAGATTTTTCTGGTTATTTTCTCACCAAGACCTAGCTGTGTACCGAATTTTAGCTTTCTAGCTATACTAGAAGTGTCCCATACAAAGAAGGGGCACTCAGGTCCCCCCTAAGAGGAAAGTGCCCGTTTTCAGATTTTTCTGATTTTTTCTCGCCAAGACCTACCTGTGTACCAAATTTCAGCTTTCTAGCTATACTGGAAATGCCCCATACAAAGAAGGGGCACTCAGGTCCCCCCTAGGAGGAAAGTGCCCGTTTTCAGATTTTTCTAGTGATTTTCTCACCAAGACCTACCTGTGTACCGAATTTCAGCTTTCTAGCTATACTGGAAGTGCCTTATGCAAGGAAGGGGAACACTAGTCCCCCAGGTAAAAAATGGCCGTTGAAAAATATTTTTTGTTAATTTCACATCAGGACCTACCTGTCTATAAAATTTAAGCTTTCTAGCTACACTGGAAGTTCCCCATAAAAAGAAGGGCATAATAGACCCCCCAGATGAAAAGTGCCCGTTAAAAAAACATTTTCGTTAATATCTCATCAGAACCTACCTGTGTACCGAATTTCAGCTTTCTAGCTATACTAGAAGTGTCCCATATAAAGAAGGGGCACTCAGGTCCCCCCTGGAAGGAAAGTGCCCGTTTTCAGATTTTTCTGGATATTTTCTCGTCAAGACCTACCTGTGTACCAAATTTCAGCTTTCTAGCTATACTGGAAATGCCCCATACAAAGAAGGGGCACTCAGGTCCCCCCTGGGAGGAAAGTGCCCGTTTTCAGATTTTTCTGGTTATTTTCTCACCAAGACCTACCTGTGTACCGAATTTTAGCTTTCTAGCTGTACTAGAAGTGTCCCATAAAAGAAGGGGCACTCAGGTCCCCCCCTGGGAGGAAAGTGCCCGTTTTCAGATTTTTCTGGTTATTTTCTCACCAAGACCTACCTGTGTACCGAATTTCAGCTTTCTAGCTATACTAGAAGTGTCCCATACAAAGAAGGGGCACTCAGGTCCCCCCTGGGAGGAAAGTTCCCGTTTTCAGATTTTCTGGTTATTTTCTCACCAAGACCTACCTGTGTACCAAATTTCAGCTTTCTAGCTATACTGGAAATGCCCCATACAAAGAAGGGGCACTCAGGTCCCCCCTGGAAGGAAAGTGCCCGTTTTCAGATTTTTCTGGTTATTTTCTCGCCAAGACCTACCTGTGTACCAAATTTCAGCTTTCTATCTCTACTAGAAGTGCCCCATACAAAGAAGGGGAATGATTGTCCCCCCAGATGAAAAGTGCCCGTTTTCAGATTTTTCTGGTTATTTTCTCACCAAGACCTACCTGTGTAATGAATTTCAGCTTTCTAGCTATACTAGAAGTGTCCCATACAAAGAAGAAGCACTCAGGTCCCCCCTGGGAGGAAAGTGCCCGTTTTCAGATTTTTCTGGTTATTTTCTCACCAAGACCTACCTGTGTACCAAATTTCAGCTTTCTAGCTATACTGGAAATGCCCCATACAAAGAAGGGGCACTCAGGTCCCCCCTGGGAGGAAAAACCCGTTTTCAGATTTTTCTGGTTATTTTCTCACCAAGACCTACCTGTGTACCAAATTTCAGCTTTCTAGCTATACTAGAAGTGCCCCATACAAAGAAGGGGAATGATTGTCCCCCCAGATGAAAAGTGCCCGTTTTCAGATTTTTCTGGTTATTTTCTCACCAAGACCTACCTGTGTAATGAATTTCAGCTTTCTAGCTATACTAGAAGTGTCCCATACAAAGAAGAAGCACTCAGGTCCCCCCTGGGAGGAAAGTGCCCGTTTTCAGATTTTTCTGGTTATTTTCTCACCAAGACCTACCTGTGTACCAAATTTCAGCTTTCTAGCTATACTGGAAATGCCCCATACAAAGAGGGGGCACTCAGGTCCCCCCTGGGAGGAAAAACCCGTTTTCAGATTTTTCTGGTTATTTTCTCACCAAGACCTACCTGTGTACCAAATTTCAGCTTTCTAGCTATACTAAAAGTGCCCCATATAAAGAAGGGGCACTCAGGTCCCCCCTGGAAGGAAAGTGCCCGTTTTCAGATTTTTCTGGTTATTTTCTCGCCAAGACTTACCTGTGTACCAAATTTCAGCTTTCTATCTCCACTAGAAGTGCCCCATACAAAGAAGGGGAATGATTGTCCTCCCAGATGAAAAGTGCCCGTTTTCAGATTTTTCTGCTTATTTTCTCACCAAGACCTACCTGTGTACCGAATTTCAGCTTTCTAGCTATACTAGAAGTGCCCCATATAAAGAAGGGGCACTCAGGTCCCCCTGGAAGGAAAGTGCCCGTTTTCAGATTTTTCTGGCTATTTTCTCGCCAAGACCTACCTGTGTACAAAATTTCAGCTTTCTAGCTATACTGGAAATGCCCCATACAAAGAAGGGGCACTCAGGTCCCCCCTGGGAGGAAAGTGCCCGTTTTCAGATTTTTCTGGTTATTTTCTCACCAAGACCTACCTGTGTACCGAATTTCAGCTTTTTAGCTATACTGGAAGTGCCTTATGCAAGGAAGGGGAACACTAGTCCCCCAGGTAAAAAATGGCCGTTGAAAAATATTTTTTGTTAATTTCACATCAGGACCTACCTGTCTATAAAATTTAAGCTTTCTAGCTACACTGGAAGTTCCCCATAAAAAGAAGGGCATAATAGACCCCCCAGATGAAAAGTGGCCGTTAAAAAAACATTTTCGTTAATTTCTCATCATAACCTACCTGTGTACCAAATTTCAGCTTTCTAGGTATACTGGAAATGCCCCATACAAAGAAGTGGCACTCAGGAACCCCTGGGAGGAAAGTGCCCGTTTTCAGATTTTTCTGGTTATTTTCTCACCAAGGCCTACCTGTGTACCAAATTTCAGCTTTCTAGCTATACTGGAAATGCCCCATACAAAGAAGGGGCACTCAGGTCCCCTCTGGAAGGAAAGTGCCCGTTTTCAGATTTTTCTGGTTATTTTCTCGCCAAGACCTACCTGTGTACCAAATTTCAGCTTTCTATCTCTACTAGAAGTGCCCCATACAAAGAAGGGGAATGATTGTCCCCCCAGATGAAAAGTGCCCGTTTTCAGATTTTTCTGCTTATTTTCTCACCAAGACCTACCTGTGTACCAAATTTCAGCTTTCTAGCTATACTGGAAATGCCCCATACAAAGAAGGGGCACTCAGGTCCCCCCTGGGAGAAAAGTGCCCGTTTTCAGATTTTTCTGGTTATTTTCCCACCAAGACCTACCTGTGTACCAAATTTCAGCTTTCTAGCTATACTAGAAGTGCCCCATATAAAGAAGGGGCACTCAGGTCCCTCCTGGAAGGAAAGTGCCCGTTTTCAGATTTTTCTGGTTATTTTCTCGCCAAGACCTACCTGTGTACCAAATTTCAGCTTTCTAGCTATACTGGAAATGCCCCATACAAAGAAGGGGCACTCTGGTCCCCCCTGGGAGGAAAGTGCCCGTTTTCAGATTTTTCTCACCAAGACCTACCTGTGTACCAAATTTCAGCTTTCTAGCTATACTGGAAGTGCCCAATAATATTGATGAGTCAGTGAGTCAGTGAGTATGTACTAAAATATGGACTTTTCACACCTTAATATCTCGGGAAGCTTCTACGGTAGAACTTTCAAATTTAACCTGTGAGGTCACCTTTGTGGGGAGAACTTATGTTTTAAGTTTCATTATATTATGATCAAGAGGAGCAAAGTTATGAGGGGGTAAAAACAGCTCGAACTGTTTCGTGTAAATATACACACTGTGTGGCCGAACTTGGCCTGGCGCACTACCGTGCGCCTAGATCGGCCCTCCCTAAAGAAATGGTACTTGCTAAAGTCGTAGAAGATTGAAAATTGGCAAGTATGCCTCTCGATGAACATATCCTATGTATAAAGTGCCCCATATAAAGAAGGGGCATCCTAGTCCCCCTCACACGAAAAGTATCCCTTTTAAAATCATTTTTGTTATTTTTTATCATGACCTACCTGTGTACCAAATTTCAGCTTTCTAGCTATACTGGAAATGCCTTATGCAAGGAAGGGGAACACTAGTCCCCCAGGTTAAAAATGGCCGTTGAAAAATATTTTTTGTTTATTTCACATCAGGGCCTACCTGTCTACAAAATTTAAGCTTTCTAGCTACACTGGAAGTTCCCCATAAAAAGAAGGGCATAATAGACCCCCCAGATGAAAAGTGCCCGTTAAAAAAACAATTTTCGTTAATTTCTCATCAGAACCTACCTGTGTACCGAATTTCAGCTTTCTAGCTATACTAGAAGTGCCCCATATAAAGAAGGGGCACTCAGGTCCCCCCTGGAAGGAAAGTGCCCGTTTTCAGATTTTTCTGGTTATTTTCTCGCCAAGACCTACCTGTGTACCAAATTTCAGCTTTCTAGCTATACTGGAAATGCCCCATACAAAGAAGGGGCATTCAGGTCCCCCCTAGGAGGAAAGTGCCCGTTTTCAGATTTTTCTGGTGATTTTCTCACCAAGACCTACCTGTGTACCGAATTTCAGCTTTCTAGCTATACTGGAAGTGCCTTATGCAAGGAAGGGGAACACTAGTCCCCCAGGTAAAAAATGGCCGTTGAAAAATATTTTTTGTTAATTTCACATCAGAACCAACCTGTCTATAAAATTTAAGCTTTCTAGCTACGCTGGAAGTTCCCCATAAAAAGAAGGGCATAATAGACCCCCCAGATGAAAAGTGCCCGTTAAAAAAACATTTTCGTTAATATCTCATCAGAACCTACCTGTGTACCGAATTTCAGCTTTCTAGCTATACTAGAAGTGTCCCATATAAAGAAGGGGCACTCAGGTCCCCCCTGGAAGGAAAGTGCCCGTTTTCAGATTTTTCTGGATATTTTCTCGCCAAGACCTACCTGTGTACCAAATTTCAGCTTTCTAGCTATACTGGAAATTCCCCATACAAAGAAGGGGCACTCAGGTCCCCCCTGGGAGGAAAGTGCCCGTTTTCAGATTTTTCTGGTTATTTTCTCACCAAGACCTACCTGTGTACCGAATTTTAGCTTTCTAGCTATACTAGAAGTGTCCCATAAAAGAAGGGGCACTCAGGTCCCCCCCCCTGGGAGGAAAGTGCCCGTTTTCAGATTTTTCTGGTTATTTTCTCACCAAGACCTACCTGTGTACCGAATTTCAGCTTTCTAGCTATACTAGAAGTGTCCCATACAAAGAAGGGGCACTCAGGTCCCCCCTGGGAGGAAAGTGCCCGTTTTCAGATTTTTCTGGTTATTTTCTTACCAAGACCTACCTGTGTACCAAATTTCAGCTTTCTAGCTATACTGGAAATGCCCCATACAAAGAAGGGGCACTCAGGTCCCCCCTGGGAGGAAAGTGCCCGTTTTCAGATTTTTCTGGTTATTTTCTCGCCAAGACCTACCTGTGTACCAAATTTCAGCTTTCTAGCTATACTGGAAAGCCCCATACAAAGAAGGGGCACTCAGGTCCCCCCTAGGAGGAAAGTGCCCGTTTTCAGATTTTTCTGGTGATTTTCTCACCAAGACCTACCTGTGTACCGAATTTCAGCTTTCTAGCTATACTGGAAGTGCCTTATGCAAGGAAGGGGAACACTAGTCCCCCAGGTAAAAAATGGCCGTTGAAAAATATTTTTTGTTACTTTCACATCAGGACCTACCTGTCTATAAAATTTAAGCTTTCTAGCTACACTGGAAGTTCCCCATAAAAAGAAGGGCATAATAGACCCCACAGATGAAAAGTGCCCGTTAAAAAAACATTTTCGTTAATATCTCATCAGAACCTACCTGTGTACCGAATTTCAGCTTTCTAGCTATACTAGAAGTGTCCCATATAAAGAAGGGGCACTCAGGTCCCCCCTGGAAGGAAAGTGTCCCTTTTCAGATTTTTCTGGATATTTTCTCGCCAAGACCTACCTGTGTACCAAATTTCAGCTTTCTAGCTATACTGGAAATGCCCCATACAAAGAAGGGGCACTCAGGTCCCCCCTGGGAGGAAAGTGCCCGTTTTCAGATTTTTCTGGTTATTTTCTCACCAAGACCTACCTGTGTACCGAATTTTAGCTTTCTAGCTATACTAGAAGTGTCCCATAAAAGAAGGGGCACTCAGGTCCCCCCCTGGGAGAAAAGTGCCCGTTTTCAGATTTTTCTGGTTATTTTCTCACCAAGACCTACCTGTGTACCGAATTTCAGCTTTCTAGCTATACTAGAAGTGTCCCATACAAAGAAGGGGCACTCAGGTCCCCCCTGGGAGGAAAGTGCCCGTTTTCAGATTTTTCTGGTTATTTTCTTACCAAGACCTACCTGTGTACCAAATTTCAGCTTTCTAGCTATACTGGAAATGCCCCATACAAAGAAGGGGCACTCAGGTCCCCCCTGGGAGGAAAGTGCCCGTTTTCAGATTTTTCTGGTTATTTTCTCACCAAGACCTACCTGTGTACCGAATTTTAGCTTTCTAGCTATACTAGAAGTGTCCCATAAAAGAAGGGGCACTCAGGTCCCCCCCCCTGGGAGGAAAGTGCCCGTTTTCAGATTTTTCTGGTTATTTTCTCACCAAGACCTACCTGTGTACCGAATTTCAGCTTTCTAGCTATACTAGAAGTGTCCCATACAAAGAAGGGGCACTCAGGTCCCCCCTGGGAGGAAAGTGCCCGTTTTCAGATTTTTCTGGTTATTTTCTTACCAAGACCTACCTGTGTACCAAATTTCAGCTTTCTAGCTATACTGGAAATGCCCCATACAAAGAAGGGGCACTCAGGTCCCCCCTGGGAGGAAAGTGCCCGTTTTCAGATTTTTCTGGTTATTTTCTCGCCAAGACCTACCTGTGTACCAAATTTCAGCTTTCTAGCTATACTGGAAAGCCCCATACAAAGAAGGGGCACTCAGGTCCCCCCTAGGAGGAAAGTGCCCGTTTTCAGATTTTTCTGGTGATTTTCTCACCAAGACCTACCTGTGTACCGAATTTCAGCTTTCTAGCTATACTGGAAGTGCCTTATGCAAGGAAGGGGAACACTAGTCCCCCAGGTAAAAAATGGCCGTTGAAAAATATTTTTTGTTACTTTCACATCAGGACCTACCTGTCTATAAAATTTAAGCTTTCTAGCTACACTGGAAGTTCCCCATAAAAAGAAGGGCATAATAGACCCCACAGATGAAAAGTGCCCGTTAAAAAAACATTTTCGTTAATATCTCATCAGAACCTACCTGTGTACCGAATTTCAGCTTTCTAGCTATACTAGAAGTGTCCCATATAAAGAAGGGGCACTCAGGTCCCCCCTGGAAGGAAAGTGTCCCTTTTCAGATTTTTCTGGATATTTTCTCGCCAAGACCTACCTGTGTACCAAATTTCAGCTTTCTAGCTATACTGGAAATGCCCCATACAAAGAAGGGGCACTCAGGTCCCCCCTGGGAGGAAAGTGCCCGTTTTCAGATTTTTCTGGTTATTTTCTCACCAAGACCTACCTGTGTACCGAATTTTAGCTTTCTAGCTATACTAGAAGTGTCCCATAAAAGAAGGGGCACTCAGGTCCCCCCCTGGGAGAAAAGTGCCCGTTTTCAGATTTTTCTGGTTATTTTCTCACCAAGACCTACCTGTGTACCGAATTTCAGCTTTCTAGCTATACTAGAAGTGTCCCATACAAAGAAGGGGCACTCAGGTCCCCCCTGGGAGGAAAGTGCCCGTTTTCAGATTTTTCTGGTTATTTTCTTACCAAGACCTACCTGTGTACCAAATTTCAGCTTTCTAGCTATACTGGAAATGCCCCATACAAAGAAGGGGCACTCAGGTCCCCCCTGGGAGAAAAGTGCCCGTTTTCAGATTTTTCTGGTTATTTTCTCGCCAAGACCTACCTGTGTACCAAATTTCAGCTTTCTAGCTATACTGGAAATGCCCCATACAAAGAAAGGGAATGATTGTCCCCCCAGATGAAAAGTGCCCGTTTTCAGATTTTTCTGGTTATTTTCTCGCCAAGACCTACCTGTGTACCAAATTTCAGCTTTCTAGCTATACTGGAAATGCCCCATACAAAGAAGGGGCACTCAGGTCCCCCTGGGAGGAAAGTGCCCGTTTTCAGATTTTTCTGGTTATTTTCTCACCAAGACCTACCTGTGTACCGAATTTCAGCTTTTTAGCTATACTGGAAGTGCCTTATGCAAGGAAGGGGAACACTAGTCCCCCAGGTAAAAAATGGCCGTTGAAAAATATTTTTTGTTAATTTCACATCAGGACCTACCTGTCTATAAAATTTAAGCTTTCTAGCTACACTGGAAGTTCCCCATAAAAAGAAGGGCATAATAGACCCCCCAGATGAAAAGTGGCCGTTAAAAAAACATTTTCGTTAATTTCTCATCAGAACCTACCTGTGTACCGAATTTCAGCTTTCTAGCTATACTAGAAGTGCCCCATATTTAGAAGGGGCACTCAGGTCCCCCCTGGAAGGAAAGTGCCCGTTTTCAGATTTTTCTGGTTATTTTCTCGCCAAGACCTACCTGTGTACCAAATTTCAGCTTTCTAGCTATACTGGAAGTGCCCCATACAAAGAAGGGGCACTCAGGTCCCCCCTGGGAGGAAAGTGCCCGTTTTCAGATTTTTCTGGTTATTTTCTCACCAAGACCTACCTGTGTACCAAATTTCAGCTTTCTAGCTATACTGGAAGTGCCCAATAATATTGATGAGTCAGTGAGTCAGTGAGTATGTACTAAAATATGGACTTTTCACACCTTAATATCTCGGGAAGCTTCTACGGTAGAACTTTCAAATTTAACCTGTGAGGTCACCTCTGTGGGGAGAACTTATGTTTCAAGTTTCATTATATTATGATCAAGAGGAGCAAAGTTATGAGGGGGGTAAAAACAGCTCGAACTGTTTCGTGTAAATATACACACTATGTGGCCGAACTTGGCCTGGCGCACTACCGTGCGCCTAGATCGGCCCTCCCTAAAGAAATGGTACTTGCTAAAGTCGTAGAAGACTGAAAATTCGTAAGTAGCCTAGAAATGGCATATAAAGAAAGAAACAATTGAGAAAGGGGAACTTTTCCCCTCCAACTACTCGTAAATGGGGTGCACATCTGTTTCGGCCCTCCCTAAAGAAATGGTACTTGCTAAAGTCGTAGAAGATTGAAAATTGGCAAGTATGCCTCTCGATGAACATATCCTATGTATAAAGTGCCCCATATAAAGAAGGGGCATCCTAGTCCCCCTCACACGAAAAGTATCCCTTTTAAAATCATTTTTGTTATTTTTTATCATGACCTACCTGTGTACCAAATTTCAGCTTTCTAGCTATACTGGAAATGCCTTATGCAAGGAAGGGGAACACTAGTCCCCCAGGTTAAAAATGGCCGTTGAAAAATATTTTTTGTTTATTTCACATCAGGGCCTACCTGTCTACAAAATTTAAGCTTTCTAGCTACACTGGAAGTTCCCCATAAAAAGAAGGGCATAATAGACCCCCCAGATGAAAAGTGCCCGTTAAAAAAACAATTTTCGTTAATTTCTCATCAGAACCTACCTGTGTACCGAATTTCAGCTTTCTAGCTATACTAGAAGTGCCCCATATAAAGAAGGGGCACTCAGGTCCCCCCTGGAAGGAAAGTGCCCGTTTTCAGATTTTTCTGGTTATTTTCTCGCCAAGACCTACCTGTGTACCAAATTTCAGCTTTCTAGCTATACTGGAAATGCCCCATACAAAGAAGGGGCACTCAGGTCCCCCCTAGGAGGAAAGTGCCCGTTTTCAGATTTTTCTGGTGATTTTCTCACCAAGACCTACCTGTGTACCGAATTTCAGCTTTCTAGCTATACTGGAAGTGCCTTATGCAAGGAAGGGGAACACTAGTCCCCCAGGTAAAAAATGGCCGTTGAAAAATATTTTTTGTTAATTTCACATCAGAACCAACCTGTCTATAAAATTTAAGCTTTCTAGCTACGCTGGAAGTTCCCCATAAAAAGAAGGGCATAATAGACCCCCCAGATGAAAAGTGCCCGTTAAAAAAACATTTTCGTTAATATCTCATCAGAACCTACCTGTGTACTGTGACGACAAAAGTCCTAAAGTCGTTTTTGCCACACTGTTTTTAATAACAAAAACCCAATTGCTTAACCTTTGTAAATTAATTTATTTATTTTATTATTTATTTATTTTTATGAGTTATATAATTTTTATTAATGAATATAAATACAATTTTATGAACTAATTAGATATAATACCCGATATGGTAGTATTAAGATAATTATATTTAATCATTTGAACTTAACGGAAAAATTAACTACCATCACTGGTAGTCAAGATATAAATAGTAACTTACGTTTATACACAGCGCTGAACAACACAATCATCGAACAACTGATCACGTACACAACTCGTGCACAACGTATGGGTGCGGTTGTGTGTGTATCTTGTGTGTGCCAGCAATTTGCTATAAAAGGCGACACATTCGTTGATTGAGTAGAGTTGGTTGGCAGCTGCTAATGTGGTAAGAGCTCTTATTAAACTTGTTTACTAAGAGGGATTAATACATTTTTGTATAGACTAAGAATTCTATTGTGGTGGGTCTGAGCACGGCCACAATTGGATTTCTAGTAGAAAGAGGTTGACTAGCGGTGTGGGTCTGAGCACGGCATCGGTAGGCAACATCCTTCGATACAACCGGTTGTAATTAACTCTAAGAGAAATACCGTGCTCTATTGTGGTGTGTCTGAGTACGGCTACAATAGAGATTTCGTCATATTTCTCTTTCATCGAACGGGCTCTATTGTGGTGGGTCTGAGTACGGCTACAATAGGGATTTCGTTACCTAATCAAGAGACGTCTCCAGAGATAAAGAGAACGACTACAAACAACTCTCAGAGAGAATAACCACATACCAAAGCAGAATCTATATATACATATATACAGAAACAGAAGAGTAAATAAAGTGATAAGATTTATAACGTATTCTAGAGAATTCCGAAGCCTTTTTATTACTCTTACTAAAAAAACTGGATAAAATACAATCTAGTAACGACCCTGGACAACGCTGAGCCTACCCCAGCTTCAAAGCGAGAAAACGTGTCGTTACAGTGGCGCCCGAGCAGGGACTTTGCATTGTCCAAACAACATCGACTTTGCATCGTCAAGAAAAAAAAATAATAAATGAAAAAAAAAGAACTTTATAAAAACTAAACAATTAAAAACAACAAACAAGAGAAAAAAAATATTATTAAAAAAATAAGTCAACGAAAACTTTTTGCCGAGACTGTACCTACAGAAGTCATAAAAAAAAAAAACAATCATTGTGTTGAAGAAAAAAATTTTCCGCTACAACTGTATGCTGCCCACAACAAATTGATATTTGTCAGCGACGCAGTTTGTCACGCAACAACGGAAAAAAAACAACAACAACAAAATATTTTAAAGAAGTAATAAACCAGCCTGACTGCTTTTGCTTGAAGTCAAACGGTAAAACTTTTGATTCACGAACAAAAGTAAAACACTGTATTTATAATTGTCAGCGACGCAGTTTAACAAACAACAACAACGACAAAGACAACCAAATATTTTAAAGAAGAAATTTAAAATAAACCAGCCTGACTGCTTTTGCTTGAAGTCAAACGGTACAACTTTTGAGTATGTACACAAGTAAAACATTGTATGAATAAAAAAATCGACAACGTAGTTTTGATTCAACTGTACACCGCTACAAGAATTTACAACGGTACACAAAAATATTTTTATTTGCCTACGTGTACAAACCAACTGCTATATATACATAGATATATATAGATAAAGACACAGCTATACATCAGCAAAACAGATTATTCTACAAGAGAAAAAAAAAAACAATACATATCGGTATATAGATATATATATATATATATACATATACCTAAATAAACTACATTTCTGAGAATCATCGAAAACTCAACTTACAACAACGAATAAAATAAATTATATATATATATAATTATATTTATATATATACATATATATAAAATAAAACTCATTTTTTTGGACAAAATACCAGCAAGGAAAATTTTTATTATAATCACCATGTTAAAGACGTCGTGGATTTACTCCCTAAAGAAGGACGAACTGGTACAATACCTGACCCAGTTTGAGCTCGAGATAACAGGCACAGTCGAAGAGTTGAGAAAACGCTTCGCCAAGTTTGTTTCATCAGACCACGAGGATGCTCAACGTACAACTTTACTGGCACTTCAAAATAAACACGATTGTGGCACTACTTCATCAACTAAGCTACAATTACCCGAGGGTGCGACGGATAACACACCAGATTCCCCAGCTAAATGCGAACGACCTGGGTCATCCCGCCAAAACACACCCCACGATTTTCCCCAGAAGACAACAGTAGAACATCGGATTATGGTAATTGATACCATCAGAAGATGGGGTCTGAAATACGATGGAGGTAAGAATCCCTTAGAATTCGTCGAGCGAGTGGAGGAACTAGCGGGTACGTATCAAATAAATTTACGTGATGTTTTACAAGTAATCAATGAGTTTCTTCGAGATAAATCATTGTTGTGGTATAGGAACAATAATAAAAACTGGACAGAGTGGGAAGCGTTTAAACACGATCTGTGTGATTTCTTTTTACCGCCACGCTACTTTGAAAAACTAGAAGACGAAGTCCGAAAGCGAGTCCAGCGGCCTCGTGAGCCGTTCAAAGAGTATGTCTTGGCATTGCAAAATTTAATGCGCCCCACAAACCTCACGGTTGAACAACGTGTGGAACGCATTTTCCGCAATGCCCAACCCGACTACCAACGGTACATTCGCAGAATTGATTTTTCAACACTCGAAGAGTTAATACGACTGGCCACAGATTTTGAAAGCATCCCTACGAACTCTGCTCCACCCCGCAACGAACATAACCGTATGGTTCTCCACCACTCGACAACATATCCACATATTGAACCCGAAGCTCCGTCCCGAAGCAATGGGACGTCAATACGATGGGAAGATGACAAAGTAAAAGCCACCATTTGTCTTGACCAGAACTTAGTCACCGCCATAATTGATACGGGTGCAACCCGAAGCTTCATCAGACCAGCATATATCAGACTGGTAAAGAAGCCAATATATGTAGAGGTTGACATCGACGTCATTTTGGCCGACGGCTCTAAAAGGATAGTATCACGCGCAGTGAAGTGTCCTATAACCCTGGGAAATCGGACTGCCTTTCACGAATTTCTCATCTTACCTGGGGCGACTGAACACATTTTGTTGGGGCTAGACTTTCTGAAAAATTTCGATACCAGCATATCCTGTGCCGGTCTAACCGCTACCTCCAAACTTTGTGCTACGGTAAACTGGTGTCAGGGTAATTCAGATGACCAGTTAAGCCCTACTGACGTGGTTACTCCACCAGCGGAAATCACAACCCCGATCAACACGCCGACTATACTGCAACAACAGATCGATGATTTTCTCGCACACGAGTTACCAAAATTTCAACAACTTAAAGGCTTATCTACGGCAGCATCACACTCAATCGTCATGAAGGACACACGGCCGATCAAACTAAGGTATGCACAACGCAACCCTGCCATGCAGGCCATCATTGACACTGAGGTCAACAAGCTGATCGAACGTGGATGCATAGAGCCGTCACACAGCCCATACAGCTTTCCCATAACATTAGTAAAGAAGAAAAATGGCACCTGGCGCACCTGTATGGATTTTCGGCAACTGAACGCCCGATCTATACCCGATGCTTATCCACTGCCCAGAATAGACACCATCTTGAATCGATTACGCAATGCCAAATTCATCAGCAGCTTAGATCTCAAGGATGGTTACTGGCAAATCCCCATGGAAGAAAAAAGTAAGCAGTACACAGCCTTCGGCGTAAGTGGGCGGGGTCTGTACCAATGGCGCGTAATGCCTTTTGGGTTACATTCAGCACCTGCCACTTTCCAGCGGGCATTGGACACTATCATTGGGCCAGACATGGAACCACACGCCTTCGCCTATTTAGACGACATAATCGTGACCGGTACCACATTCGACGAGCACTGTAGAAATCTTAAAGAAGTTTTCAGAAGACTACGCTCCGCCAATTTGAAAATCAACGTGGAAAAATGTGAATTTTTCAAAACTGAAACTAAATACCTGGGACACCTCGTTACAAAGGACGGCATAAAAACTGATCCAGAGAAAATTCAGGCCGTGGCACAGATGACCCCCCCTACCAACGTAAAAGACGTCAGACGCTTCTTAGGAATTACGTCTTGGTATCGTCGTTTTGTGCCCGACTTCTCCACCATATCCCGTCCACTCACTGATTTACTAAAAAAGGGCAAACACTGGAAGTGGGGAAGTGAACAACAAAAGGCATTCGAAACTCTCCGCAATAAATTGACAGAAGCACCAGTACTGGCGTGTCCAGATTTTTCCAAACCGTTTGTGCTACAAACCGATGCTAGTGACTTCGGATTAGGAGCCGTCCTCACTCAGGAACTAGAGGGGACTGAACATGTAATTGCTTACGCTAGCCGCCATCTAAACGCCGCCGAGAAAAACTACTCAGCCACGGAAAAAGAGTGTCTGGCCATCGTATGGGGCATTCGGAAAATGCGTCCATACCTGGAGGGGTACCACTTTAAAGTTATCACCGACCATCTAGCCCTCAAGTGGCTGAATACAATTGACAACCCTATGGGCCGGCTTGCCAGATGGGCGTTAGAATTACAACAGTTTAATTTTGAAATCATTTACAGAAAAGGCCAACTCAATAAGGTTGCGGATGCACTTTCCCGACAACCACAGGCTGAAGTTAACAGCGCTAATACAAAAGACAACCACACTTGCCGATGGCTCCAAAGCTTGCTCGAGGGGGTGCGTCAACGCCCTGAAGAATTTCCTGACTACAGCGTTATCAATCACCAACTCTACAGGCATTTTGCCAGAGAATTGAATAATGAAGATAGTTACCCCTGGAAATTATGCGTGGCCACACCCCAGCGTCAACAAGTACTCCAAGAAAACCACGATCGGCCTACTGGAGGCCATCTCGGCATAAGGAAAACCCTCCACAAGATAGCACAACGGTATTACTGGCCAGGTATGGCCCGTGACGTCAGCCGTTATGTGCGGAATTGTGTCAGCTGTCAACAATATAAAGTGTCACAACAACAACCGGCAGGTAAGATGCTTACACGTGTACCCGATGAACCGTGGTCACTTGTATGTGCCGACTTCGTCGGACCCTTACCCCGTACTCGTCACGGAAACACTACATTACTAGTGTTCTTCGACTATTTTTCGAAATGGTGTGAATTAATCCCCATGAGGAAAGCCACAGCCGAAGGGGCTGTGAAGGCTTTCCGTGAGAGGATCCTCGCCCGATATGGCGTGCCTAAAGCCATCATCACGGACAACGGTACTCAATTCACATCACGCGTTTTTCAAAAATATCTACACGACGTAGGTATTATTCAGCAGTTTACGGCCCCCTACACTCCCCAGGAGAATCCTACGGAGAGGGCCAACCGCACTATAAAAACAATCATCGCACAGTTCGCCGGAAAACAACATGCTTCATGGGATGATCTCTTACCCGAAATCATGCTCGCCATCAATACAAGCATGACTGAATCCACAGGATACAGTCCGGCATACCTTACACAAGGGAGGCAACCACGGTTACCAAATGCGCTGTACGACCAAGTCACGGTCGGTACAGGAGCTCATCAGCTGTCGCCCGAAGAACGGGCCACAGAACTAAAAGAAATTTTCGACATTGTTCGAAACAACCTATCCAAAGCGACTAACAAACAACGCCACCACTACAATCTGCGCCGCCGCAACTGGCAACCTCAGATTGGAGAGTATGTTTTAGTTAAACAGCATCCGTTGTCCAAGGCTATAGACAACTTTGCAGCCAAATTAGCACCAAAATATGGGGGGCCATGGGTGATTGAAAAATTCACCTCCCCCGTAATATTAGAAATTCGCAGTATAGAAACTAACAATCGGCGCACCGCGCACATTAGCGAATTAAAGCCATTTCATAAACAAATATAGTAACTAATTGTTTTCTCTTCGTAGATTTCACCGGCAATCAACACACTCAATAAACGTGCCGAATCAATGACATCATCATCATCATCTGCAACAACTTCATCAGCCTTCTCGTCTACATCGACAACATCCACAGCCAAGTCATCAGTATTTTCAGCGCAATCGAAGGGCAGAGTAGGGCTGCCGGAAGCATCATCGCGACCGACAAAACCACCCCTACCGACAAAACCCATCACCATAACGCGCCATCAATTCCCAGAAGTCCTGCAGAGGGAGCTGAAGGAAAGAATGTCTCAACCACTGTGGCCTACAACAGAAAAGTTATGTCGATGCATCCACAACCAATGCTTCCGGATAACTTTATTCCGAGATGTGCGTTGTCAGATTTGGTAGACCCTGGACGCTGAGAGGGGAGAGGCAGTGTGACGACAAAAGTCCTAAAGTCGTTTTTGCCACACTGTTTTTAATAACAAAAACCCAATTGCTTAACCTTTGTAAATTAATTTATTTATTTTATTATTTATTTATTTTTATGAGTTATATAATTTTTATTAATGAATATAAATACAATTTTATGAACTAATTAGATATAATACCCGATATGGTAGTATTAAGATAATTATATTTAATCATTTGAACTTAACGGAAAAATTAACTACCATCACTGGTAGTCAAGATATAAATAGTAACTTACGTTTATACACAGCGCTGAACAACACAATCATCGAACAACTGATCACGTACACAACTCGTGCACAACGTATGGGTGCGGTTGTGTGTGTATCTTGTGTGTGCCAGCAATTTGCTATAAAAGGCGACACATTCGTTGATTGAGTAGAGTTGGTTGGCAGCTGCTAATGTGGTAAGAGCTCTTATTAAACTTGTTTACTAAGAGGGATTAATACATTTTTGTATAGACTAAGAATTCTATTGTGGTGGGTCTGAGCACGGCCACAATTGGATTTCTAGTAGAAAGAGGTTGACTAGCGGTGTGGGTCTGAGCACGGCATCGGTAGGCAACATCCTTCGATACAACCGGTTGTAATTAACTCTAAGAGAAATACCGTGCTCTATTGTGGTGTGTCTGAGTACGGCTACAATAGAGATTTCGTCATATTTCTCTTTCATCGAACGGGCTCTATTGTGGTGGGTCTGAGTACGGCTACAATAGGGATTTCGTTACCTAATCAAGAGACGTCTCCAGAGATAAAGAGAACGACTACAAACAACTCTCAGAGAGAATAACCACATACCAAAGCAGAATCTATATATACATATATACAGAAACAGAAGAGTAAATAAAGTGATAAGATTTATAACGTATTCTAGAGAATTCCGAAGCCTTTTTATTACTCTTACTAAAAAAACTGGATAAAATACAATCTAGTAACGACCCTGGACAACGCTGAGCCTACCCCAGCTTCAAAGCGAGAAAACGTGTCGTTACAGTACCGAATTTCAGCTTTCTAGCTATACTAGAAGTGTCCCATATAAAGAAGGGGCACTCAGGTCCCCCCTGGAAGGAAAGTGCCCGTTTTCAGATTTTTCTGGATATTTTCTCGCCAAGACCTACCTGTGTACCAAATTTCAGCTTTCTAGCTATACTGGAAATTCCCCATACAAAGAAGGGGCACTCAGGTCCCCCCTGGGAGGAAAGTGCCCGTTTTCAGATTTTTCTGGTTATTTTCTCACCAAGACCTACCTGTGTACCGAATTTCAGCTTTCTAGCTATACTAGAAGTGCCCCATATAAAGAAGGGGCACTCAGGTCCCCCCTGGAAGGAAAGTGCCCGTTTTCAGATTTTTCTGGTTATTTTCTCGCCAAGACCTACCTGTGTACCAAATTTCAGCTTTCTAGCTATACTGGAAATGCCCCATACAAAGAAGGGGCACTCAGGTCCCCCCTAGGAGGAAAGTGCCCGTTTTCAGATTTTTCTGGTGATTTTCTCACCAAGACCTACCTGTGTACCGAATTTCAGCTTTCTAGCTATACTGGAAGTGCCTTATGCAAGGAAGGGGAACACTAGTCCCCCAGGTAAAAAATGGCCGTTGAAAAATATTTTTTGTTAATTTCACATCAGAACCAACCTGTCTATAAAATTTAAGCTTTCTAGCTACGCTGGAAGTTCCCCATAAAAAGAAGGGCATAATAGACCCCCCAGATGAAAAGTGCCCGTTAAAAAAACATTTTCGTTAATATCTCATCAGAACCTACCTGTGTACCGAATTTCAGCTTTCTAGCTATACTAGAAGTGTCCCATATAAAGAAGGGGCACTCAGGTCCCCCCTGGAAGGAAAGTGCCCGTTTTCAGATTTTTCTGGATATTTTCTCGCCAAGACCTACCTGTGTACCAAATTTCAGCTTTCTAGCTATACTGGAAATTCCCCATACAAAGAAGGGGCACTCAGGTCCCCCCTGGGAGGAAAGTGCCCGTTTTCAGATTTTTCTGGTTATTTTCTCACCAAGACCTACCTGTGTACCGAATTTTAGCTTTCTAGCTATACTAGAAGTGTCCCATAAAAGAAGGGGCACTCAGGTCCCCCCCCCTGGGAGGAAAGTGCCCGTTTTCAGATTTTTCTGGTTATTTTCTCACCAAGACCTACCTGTGTACCGAATTTCAGCTTTCTAGCTATACTAGAAGTGTCCCATACAAAGAAGGGGCACTCAGGTCCCCCCTGGGAGGAAAGTGCCCGTTTTCAGATTTTTCTGGTTATTTTCTTACCAAGACCTACCTGTGTACCAAATTTCAGCTTTCTAGCTATACTGGAAATGCCCCATACAAAGAAGGGGCACTCAGGTCCCCCCTGGGAGAAAAGTACCCGTTTTCAGATTTTTCTGGTTATTTTCTCGCCAAGACCTACCTGTGTACCAAATTTCAGCTTTCTAGCTATACTGGAAATGCCCCATACAAAGAAGGGGCACTCAGGTCCCCCTGGAAGGAAAGTGCCGTTTTCAGATTTTTCTGGTTATTTTCTCGCCAAGACCTACCTGTGTACCAAATTTCAGCTTTCTATCTCTACTAGAAGTGCCCCATACAAAGAAGGGGAATGATTGTCCCCCCAGATGAAAAGTGCCCGTTTTCAGATTTTTCTGGTTATTTTCTCACCAAGACCTACCTGTGTAATGAATTTCAGCTTTCTAGCTATACTAGAAGTGTCCCATACAAAGAAGGGGCACTCAGGTTCCCCCTGGGAGGAAAGTGCCCGTTTTCAGATTTTTCTGGTTATTTTCTCGCCAAGACCTACCTGTGTACCAAATTTCAGCTTTCTAGCTATACTGGAAATGCCCCATACAAAGAAGGGACACTCAGGTCCCCCCTGGGAGGAAAGTGCCCGTTTTCAGATTTTTCTGGTTATTTTCTCACCAAGACCTACCTGTGTACCAAATTTCAGCTTTTTAGCTATACTAGAAGTGCACCATATAAAGAAGGGGCACTCAGGTCGCCCCTGGAAGGAAAGTGCCCGTTTTCAGATTTTTCTGGTTATTTTCTCGCCAAGACCTACCTGTGTACCAAATTTCAGCTTTCTAGCTATACTGGAAATGCCCCATACAAAGAAGGGGCACTCAGGTTCCCCCTGGGAGGAAAGTGCCCGTTTTCAGATTTTTCTGGTTATTTTCTCGCCAAGACCTACCTGTGTACCAAATTTCAGCTTTCTAGCTATACTGGAAATGCCCCATACAAAGAAGGGGCACTCAGGTCCCCCCTGGGAGGAAAGTGCCCGTTTTCAGATTTTTCTGGTTATTTTCTCACCAAGACCTACCTGTGTACCGAATTTCAGCTTTCTAGCTATACTGGAAGTGCCTTATGCAAGGAAGGGGAACACTAGTCCCCCAGGTAAAAAATGGCCGTTGAAAAATATTTTTTGTTAATTTCACATCAGGACCTACCTGTCTATAAAATTTAAGCTTTCTAGCTACACTGGAAGTTCCCCATAAAAAGAAGGGCATAATAGACCCCCCAGATGAAAAGTGCCCGTTAAAAAAACATTTTCGTTAATATCTCATCAGAACCTACCTGTGTACCGAATTTCAGCTTTCTAGCTATACTAGAAGTCCCCATATAAAGAAGGGGCACTCAGGTCCCCCCTGGAAGAAAAGTGCCCGTTTTCAGATTTTTCTGGATATTTTCTCGCCAAGACCTACCTGTGTACCAACTTTCAGCTTTCTATCTCTACTAGAAGTGCCCCATACAAAGAAGGGGAATGATTTTCCCCCCAGATGAAAAGTGCCCGTTTTCAGATTTTTCTGCTTATTTTCTCACCAAGACCTACCTGTGTACCGAATTTCAGCTTTCTAGCTATACTAGAAGTGCCCCATATTTAGAAGGGGCACTCAGGTCCCCCCTGGAAGGAAAGTGCCCGTTTTCAGATTTTTCTGGTTATTTTCTCGCCAAGACCTACCTGTGTACCAAATTTCAGCTTTCTAGCTATACTGGAAGTGCCCCATACAAAGAAGGGGCACTCAGGTCCCCCCTGGGAGGAAAGTGCCCGTTTTCAGATTTTTCTGGTTATTTTCTCACCAAGACCTACCTGTGTACCAAATTTCAGCTTTCTAGCTATACTGGAAGTGCCCAATAATATTGATGAGTCAGTGAGTCAGTGAGTATGTACTAAAATATGGACTTTTCACACCTTAATATCTCGGGAAGCTTCTACGGTAGAACTTTCAAATTTAACCTATGAGGTCACCTCTGTGGGGAGAACTTATGTTTCAAGTTTCATTATATTATGATCAAGAGGAGCAGAGTTATGAGGGGGGTAAAAACAGCTCGAACTGTTTCGTGTAAATATACACACTGTGTGGCCGAACTTGGCCTGGCGCACTACCGTGCGCCTAGATCGGCCCTCCCTAAAGAAATGGTACTTGCTAAAGTCGTAGAAGACTGAAAATTCGTAAGTAGCCTAGAAATGGCATATAAAGAAAGAAACAATTGAGAAAGGGGAACTTTTCCCCTCCAACTACTCGTAAATGGGGTGCACATCTGTTTCGGCCCTCCCTAAAGAAATGGTACTTGCTAAAGTCGTAGAAGATTGAAAATTGGCAAGTATGCCTCTCGATGAACATATCCTATGTATAAAGTGCCCCATATAAAGAAGGGGCATCCTAGTCCCCCTCACACGAAAAGTATCCCTTTTAAAATCATTTTTGTTATTTTTTATCATGACCTACCTGTGTACCAAATTTCAGCTTTCTAGCTATACTGGAAATGCCTTATGCAAGGAAAGGGAACACTAGTCCCCCAGGTTAAAAATGGCCGTTGAAAAATATTTTTTGTTTATTTCACATCAGGGCCTACCTGTCTACAAAATTTAAGCTTTCTAGCTACACTGGAAGTTCCCCATAAAAAGAAGGGCATAATAGACCCCCCAGATGAAAAGTGCCCGTTAAAAAAACAATTTTCGTTAATTTCTCATCAGAACCTACCTGTGTACCGAATTTCAGCTTTCTAGCTATACTAGAAGTGCCCCATATAAAGAAGGGGCACTCAGGTCCCCCCTGGAAGGAAAGTGCCCGTTTTCAGATTTTTCTGGTTATTTTCTCGCCAAGACCTACCTGTGTACCAAATTTCAGCTTTCTAGCTATACTGGAAATGCCCCATACAAAGAAGGGGCACTCAGGTCCCCCCTAGGAGGAAAGTGCCCGTTTTCAGATTTTTCTGGTTATTTTCTCACCAAGACCTACCTGTGTACCAAATTTCAGCTTTCTAGCTATACTGGAAATGCCCCATATAAAGAAGGGGCACTCAGGTCCCCCCTGGGAGGAAAGTGCCCGTTTTCAGATTTTTCTGGTTATTTTCTCACCAAGACCTACCTGTGTACCGAATTTCAGCTTTTTAGCTATACTAGAAGTGCACCATATAAAGAAGGGGCACTCAGGTCCCCCCTGGAAGGAAAGTGCCCGTTTTCAGATTTTTCTGGTTATTTTCTCGCCAAGACCTACCTGTGTACCAAATTTCAGCTTTCTAGCTATACTGGAAATGCCCCATACAAAGAAGGGGCACTCAGGTCCCCCTGGGAGGAAAGTGCCCGTTTTCAGATTTTTCTGGTTATTTTCTCACCAAGACCTACCTGTGTACCGAATTTCAGCTTTTTAGCTATACTGGAAGTGCCTTATGCAAGGAAGGGGAACACTAGTCCCCCAGGTAAAAAATGGCCGTTGAAAAATATTTTTTGTTAATTTCACATCAGGACCTACCTGTCTATAAAATTTAAGCTTTCTAGCTACACTGGAAGTTCCCCATAAAAAGAAGGGCATAATAGACCCCCCAGATGAAAAGTGGCCGTTAAAAAAACATTTTCGTTAATTTCTCATCAGAACCTACCTGTGTACCGAATTTCAGCTTTCTAGCTATACTAGAAGTCCCCATATAAAGAAGGGGCACTCAGGTCCCCCCTGGAAGAAAAGTGCCCGTTTTCAGATTTTTCTGGATATTTTCTCGCCAAGACCTACCTGTGTACCAACTTTCAGCTTTCTATCTCTACTAGAAGTGCCCCATACAAAGAAGGGGAATGATTTTCCCCCCAGATGAAAAGTGCCCGTTTTCAGATTTTTCTGCTTATTTTCTCACCAAGACCTACCTGTGTACCGAATTTCAGCTTTCTAGCTATACTAGAAGTGCCCCATATTTAGAAGGGGCACTCAGGTCCCCCCTGGAAGGAAAGTGCCCGCTTTCAGATTTTTCTGGTTATTTTCTCGCCAAGACCTACCTGTGTACCAAATTTCAGCTTTCTAGCTATACTGGAAGTGCCCCATACAAAGAAGGGGCACTCAGGTCCCCCCTGGGAGGAAAGTGCCCGTTTTCAGATTTTTCTGGTTATTTTCTCACCAAGACCTACCTGTGTACCAAATTTCAGCTTTCTAGCTATACTGGAAGTGCCCAATAATATTGATGAGTCAGTGAGTCAGTGAGTATGTACTAAAATATGGACTTTTCACACCTTAATATCTCGGGAAGCTTCTACGGTAGAACTTTCAAATTTAACCTGTGAGGTCACCTCTGTGGGGAGAACTTATGTTTCAAGTTTCATTATATTATGATCAAGAGGAGCAGAGTTATGAGGGGGTAAAAACAGCTCGAACTGTTTCGTGTAAATATACACACTGTGTGGCCGAACTTGGCCTGTCGCACTACCGTGCGCCTAGATCGGCCCTCCCTAAAGAAATGGTACTTGCTAAAGTCGTAGAAGACTGAAAATTCGTAAGTAGCCTAGAAATGGCATATAAAGAAAGAAACAATTGAGAAAGGGGAACTTTTCCCCTCCAACTACTCGTAAATGGGGTGCACATCTGTTTCGGCCCTCCCTAAAGAAATGGTACTTGCTAAAGTCGTAGAAGATTGAAAATTGGCAAGTATGCCTCTCGATGAACATATCCTATGTATAAAGTGCCCCATATAAAGAAGGGGCATCCTAGTCCCCCTCACACGAAAAGTATCCCTTTTAAAATCATTTTTGTTATTTTTTATCATGACCTACCTGTGTACCAAATTTCAGCTTTCTAGCTATACTGGAAATGCCTTATGCAAGGAAAGGGAACACTAGTCCCCCAGGTTAAAAATGGCCGTTGAAAAATATTTTTTGTTTATTTCACATCAGGGCCTACCTGTCTACAAAATTTAAGCTTTCTAGCTACACTGGAAGTTCCCCATAAAAAGAAGGGCATAATAGACCCCCCAGATGAAAAGTGCCCGTTAAAAAAACAATTTTCGTTAATTGCTCATCAGAACCTACCTGTGTACCGAATTTCAGCTTTCTAGCTATACTAGAAGTGCCCCATATAAAGAAGGGGCACTCAGGTCCCCCCTGGAAGGAAAGTGCCCGTTTTCAGATTTTTCTGGTTATTTTCTCGCCAAGACCTACCTGTGTACCAAATTTCAGCTTTCTAGCTATACTGGAAATGCCCCATACAAAGAAGGGGCACTCAGGTCCCCCCTAGGAGGAAAGTGCCCGTTTTCAGATTTTTCTGGTGATTTTCTCACCAAGACCTACCTGTGTACCGAATTTCAGCTTTCTAGCTATACTGGAAGTGCCTTATGCAAGGAAGGGGAACACTAGTCCCCCAGGTAAAAAATGGCCGTTGAAAAATATTTTTTGTTAATTTCACATCAGAACCAACCTGTCTATAAAATTTAAGCTTTCTAGCTACGCTGGAAGTTCCCCATAAAAAGAAGGGCATAATAGACCCCCCAGATGAAAAGTGCCAGTTAAAAAAACATTTTCGTTAATATCTCATCAGAACCTACCTGTGTACCGAATTTCAGCTTTCTAGCTATACTAGAAGTGTCCCATATAAAGAAGGGGCACTCAGGTCCCCCCTGGAAGGAAAGTGCCCGTTTTCAGATTTTTCTGGATATTTTCTCGCCAAGACCTACCTGTGTACCAAATTTCAGCTTTCTAGCTATACTGGAAATTCCCCATACAAAGAAGGGGCACTCAGGTCCCCCCTGGGAGGAAAGTGCCCGTTTTCAGATTTTTCTGGTTATTTTCTCACCAAGACCTACCTGTGTACCGAATTTTAGCTTTCTAGCTATACTAGAAGTGTCCCATAAAAGAAGGGGCACTAAGGTCCCCCCCTGGGAGGAAAGTGCCCGTTTTCAGATTTTTCTGGTTATTTTCTCACCAAGACCTACCTGTGTACTGAATTTCAGCTTTCTAGCTATACTAGAAGTGTCCCATACAAAGAAGGGGCACTCAGGTCCCCCCTGGGAGGAAAGTGCCCGTTTTCAGATTTTTCTGGTTATTTTCTTACCAAGACCTACCTGTGTACCAAATTTCAGCTTTCTAGCTATACTGGAAATGCCCCATACAAAGAAGGGGCACTCAGGTCCCCCCTGGGAGAAAAGTGCCCGTTTTCAGATTTTTCTGGTTATTTTCTCGCCAAGACCTACCTGTGTACTAAATTTCAGCTTTCTAGCTATACTGGAAATGCCCCATACAAAGAAGGGGCACTCAGGTCCCCCCTGGAAGGAAAGTGCCCGTTTTCAGATTTTTCTGGTTATTTTCTCGCCAAGACCTACCTGTGTACCAAATTTCAGCTTTCTATCTCTACTAGAAGTGCCCCATACAAAGAAGGGGAATGATTGTCCCCCCAGATGAAAAGTGCCCGTTTTAAGATTTTTCTGGTTATTTTCTCACCAAGACCTACCTGTGTAATGAATTTCAGCTTTCTAGCTATACTAGAAGTGTCCCATACAAAGAAGGGGCACTCAGGTTCCCCCTGGGAGGAAAGTGCCCGTTTTCAGATTTTTCTGGTTATTTTCTCGCCAAGACCTACCTGTGTACCAAATTTCAGCTTTCTAGCTATACTGGAAATGCCCCATACAAAGAAGGGGCACTCAGGTCCCCCCTGGGAGGAAAGTGCCCGTTTTCAGATTTTTCTGGTTATTTTCTCACCAAGACCTACCTGTGTACCGAATTTCAGCTTTCTAGCTATACTAGAAGTGCACCATATAAAGAAGGGGCACTCAGGTCCCCCCTGGAAGGAAAGTGCCCGTTTTCAGATTTTTCTGGTTATTTTCTCGCCAAGACCTACCTGTGTACCAAATTTCAGCTTTCTAGCTATACTGGAAATGCCCCATACAAAGAAGGGGCACTCAGGTCCCCTGGGAGGAAAGTGCCCGTTTTCAGATTTTTCTGGTTATTTTCTCACCAAGACCTACCTGTGTACCGAATTTCAGCTTTTTAGCTATACTGGAAGTGCCTTATGCAAGGAAGGGGAACACTAGCCCCCCAGATAAAAAATGGCCGTTGAAAAATATTTTTTGTTAATTTCACATCAGGACCTACCTGTCTATAAAATTTAAGCTTTCTAGCTACACTGGAAGTTCCCCATAAAAAGAAGTGCATAATAGACCCCCCAGATGAAAAGTGGCCGTTAAAAAAACATTTTCGTTAATTTCTCATCAGAACCTACCTGTGTACCGAATTTCAGCTTTCTAGCTAAACTAGAAGTTCCCCATATAAAGAAGGGGCACTCAGGTCCCCCCTGGAAGAAAAGTGCCCGTTTTCAGATTTTTCTGGATATTTTCTCGCCAAGACCTACCTTTGTACCAAATTTCAGCTTTCTAGGTATACTGGAAATGCCCCATACAAAGAAGTGGCACTCAGGAACCCCTGGGAGGAAAGTGGTCGTTTTCAGATTTTTCTGGTTATTTTCTCACCAAGGCCTACCTGTGTACCAAATTTCAGCTTTCTAGCTATACTGGAAATGCCCCATACAAAGAAGGGGCACTCAGGTCCCCTCTGGAAGGAAAGTGCCCGTTTTCAGATTTTTCTGGTTATTTTCTCGCCAAGACCTACCTGTGTACCAAATTTCAGCTTTCTATCTCTACTAGAAGTGCCCCATACAAAGAAGGGGAATGATTGTCCCCCCAGATGAAAAGTGCCCGTTTTCAGATTTTTCTGCTTATTTTCTCACCAAGACCTACCTGTGTACCGAATTTCAGCTTTCTAGCTATACTAGAAGTGTCCCATACAAAGAAGGGGCACTCAGGTCCCCCCTGGGAGGAAAGTGCCCGTTTTCAGATTTTTCTGGTTATTTTCTCACCAAGACCTACCTGTGTACCAAATTTCAGCTTTTTAGCTATACTAAAAGTGCCCCATATAAAAAAGGGGCACTCAGGTCCCCCCTGGAAGGAAAGTGCCCGTTTTAAGATTTTTCTGGTTATTTTCTCGCCAAGACCTACCTGTGTACCAAATTTCAGCTTTCTAGCTATACTGGAAGTGCCCCATACAAAGAAGGGGCACTCAGGTCCCCCCTGGGAGGAAAGTGCCCGTTTTCAGATTTTTCTGGTTATTTTCTCACCAAGACCTACCTGTGTACCGAATTTCAGCTTTCTAGCTATACTAGAAGTGTCCCATACAAAGAAGGGGCACTCAGGTCCCCCCTGGGAGGAAAGTGCCCGTTTTCAGATTTTTCTGGTTATTTTCTTACCAAGACCTACCTGTGTACCAAATTTCAGCTTTCTAGCTATACTGGAAATGCCCAATACAAAGAAGGGGCACTCAGGTCCCCCCTGGGAGAAAAGTGCCCGTTTTCAGATTTTTCTGGTTATTTTCTCGCCAAGACCTACCTGTGTACCAAATTTCAGCTTTCTAGCTATACTGGAAATGCCCCATACAAAGAAGGGGCACTCAGGTCCCCCCTGGGAGGAAAGTGCAGGTTTTCAGATTTTTCTGGTTATTTTCTTACCAAGACCTACCTGTGTACCAAATTTCAGCTTTCTAGCTATACTGGAAATGCCCCATACAAAGAAGGGGCACTCAGGTCCCCCCTGGGAGAAAAGTGCCCGTTTTCAGATTTTTCTGGTTATTTTCTCGCCAAGACCTACCTGTGTACCAAATTTCAGCTTTCTAGCTATACTGGAAATGCCCCATACAAAGAAGGGGCACTCAGGTCCCCCCTGGGAGGAAAGTGCCCGTTTTCAGATTTTTCTGGTTATTTTCTCACCAAGACCTACTTGTGTACCAAATTTCAGCTTTCTAGCTATACTAGAAGTGCCCCATATAAAGAAGGGGCACTCAGGTCCCCCCTGGAAGGAAAGTGCCCGTTTTAAGATTTTTCTGGTTATTTTCTCGCCAAGAACTACCTGTGTACCAAATTTCAGCTTTCTATCTCTACTAGAAGTGCCCCATACAAAGAAAGGGAATGATTGTCCCCCCAGATGAAAAGTGCCCGTTTTCAGATTTTTCTGGTTATTTTCTCACCAAGACCTACCTGTGTAATGAATTTCAGCTTTCTAGCTATACTAGAAGTGCACCATATAAAGAAGGGGCACTCAGGTCCCCCCTGGAAGGAAAGTGCCCGTTTTCAGATTTTTCTGGATATTTTCTCGCCAAGACCTACCTGTGTACCAAATTTCAGCTTTCTAGCTATACTGGAAATCCCCCATACAAAGAAGGGGCACTCAGGTCCCCCCTGGGAGGAAAGTGCCCGTTTTCAGATTTTTCTGGTTATTTTCTCACCAAGACCTACCTGTGTACCGAATTTTAGCTTTCTAGCTATACTAGAAGTGTCCCATAAAAGAAAGGGCACTCAGGTCCCCCCCTGGGAGGAAAGTGCCCGTTTTCAGATTTTTCTGGTTATTTTCTCACCAAGACCTACCTGTGTACCGAATTTCAGCTTTCTAGCTATACTAGAAGTGTCCCATACAAAGAAGGGGCACTCAGGTCCCCCCTGGGAGGAAAGTGCCCGTTTTCAGATTTTTCTGGATATTTTCTCGCCAAGACCTACCTTTGTACCAAATTTCAGCTTTCTAGGTATACTGGAAATGCCCCATACAAAGAAGTGGCACTCAGGAACCCCTGGGAGGAAAGTGGTCGTTTTCAGATTTTTCTGGTTATTTTCTCGCCAAGACCTACCTGTGTACCAAATTTCAGCTTTCTAGCTATACTGGAAATGCCCCATACAAAGAAGGGGCACTCAGGTCCCCCCTGGAAGGAAAGTGCCCGTTTTCAGATTTTTCTGGTTATTTTCTCGCCAAGACCTACCTGTGTACCAAATTTCAGCTTTCTATCTCTACTAGAAGTGCCCCATACAAAGAAGGGGAATGATTGTCCCCCCAGATGAAAAGTGCCCGTTTTCAGATTTTTCTGGTTATTTTCTCACCAAGACCTACCTGTTTAATGAATTTCAGCTTTCTAGCTATACAGAAGTGTCCCATACAAAGAAGGGGCACTCAGGTTCCCCCTGGGTGGAAAGTGCTCGTTTTCAGATTTTTCTGGTTATTTTCTCGCCAAGACCTACCTGTGTACCAAATTTCAGCTTTCTAGCTATACTGGAAATGCCCCATACAAAGAAGGGGCACTCAGGTCCCCCCTGGGAGGAAAGTGCCCGTTTTCAGATTTTTCTGGTTATTTTCTCACCAAGACCTACCTGTGTACCGAATTTCAGCTTTCTAGCTATACTAGAAGTGCACCATATAAAGAAGGGGCACTCAGGTCCCCCCTGGAAGGAAGGTGCCCTTTTCAGATTTTTCTGGTTATTTTCTCGCCAAGACCTACCTGTGTACCAAATTTCAGCTTTCTAGCTATACTGGAAATGCCCCATACAAAGAAGGGGCACTCAGGTCCCCCTGGGAGGAAAGTGCCCGTTTTCAGATTTTTCTGGTTATTTTCTCACCAAGACCTACCTGTGTACCGAATTTCAGCTTTTTAGCTATACTGGAAGTGCCTTATGCAAGGAAGGGGAACACTAGCCCCCCAGATAAAAAATGGCCGTTGAAAAATATTTTTTGTTAATTTCACATCAGAACCTACCTGTGTACCGAATTTCAGCTTTCTAGCTATACTAGAAGTTCCCCATATAAAGAAGGGGCACTCAGGTCCCCCCTGGAAGAAAAGTGCCCGTTTTCAGATTTTTCTGGATATTTTCTCGCCAAGACCTACCTTTGTACCAAATTTCAGCTTTCTAGGTATACTGGAAATGCCCCATACAAAGAAGTGGCACTCAGGAACCCCTGGGAGGAAAGTGGTCGTTTTCAGATTTTTCTGGTTATTTTCTCACCAAGGCCTACCTGTGTACCAAATTTCAGCTTTCTAGCTATACTGGAAATGCCCCATACAAAGAAGGGGCACTCAGGTCCCCTCTGGAAGGAAAGTGCCCGTTTTCAGATTTTTCTGGTTATTTTCTCGCCAAGACCTACCTGTGTACCAAATTTCAGCTTTCTATCTCTACTAGAAGTGCCCCATACAAAGAAGGGGAATGATTGTCCCCCCAGATGAAAAGTGCCCGTTTTCAGATTTTTCTGCTTATTTTCTCACCAAGACCTACCTGTGTACCGAATTTCAGCTTTCTAGCTATACTAGAAGTGTCCCATACAAAGAAGGGGCACTCAGGTCCCCCCTGGGAGGAAAGTGCCCGTTTTCAGATTTTTCTGGTTATTTTCTCACCAAGACCTACCTGTGTACCAAATTTCAGCTTTCTAGCTATACTAAAAGTGCCCCATATAAAAAAGGGGCACTCAGGTCCCCCCTGGAAGGAAAGTGCCCGTTTTCAGATTTTTCTGGTTATTTTCTCGCCAAGACCTACCTGTGTACCAAATTTCAGCTTTCTAGCTATACTGGAAGTGCCCCATACAAAGAAGGGGCACTCAGGTCCCCCCCTGGGAGGAAAGTGCCCGTTTTCAGATTTTTCTGGTTATTTTCTCACCAAGACCTACCTGTGTACCGAATTTCAGCTTTCTAGCTATACTAGAAGTGTCCCATACAAAGAAGGGGCACTCAGGTCCCCCCTGGGAGGAAAGTGCCCGTTTTCAGATTTTTCTGGTTATTTTCTTACCAAGACCTACCTGTGTACCAAATTTCAGCTTTCTAGCTATACTGGAAATGCCCCATACAAAGAAGGGGCACTCAGGTCCCCCCTGGGAGAAAAGTGCCCGTTTTCAGATTTTTCTGGTTATTTTCTCGCCAAGACCTACCTGTGTACCAAATTTCAGCTTTCTAGCTATACTGGAAATGCCCCATACAAAGAAGGGGCACGCAGGTCCCCCCTGGGAGGAAAGTGCCCGTTTTCAGATTTTTCTGGTTATTTTCTTACCAAGACCTACCTGTGTACCAAATTTCAGCTTTCTAGCTATACTGGAAATGCCCCATACAAAGAAGGGGCACTCAGGTCCCCCCTGGGAGAAAAGTGCCCGTTTTCAGATTTTTCTGGTTATTTTCTCGCCAAGACCTACCTGTGCACCAAATTTCAGCTTTCTAGCTATACTGGAAATGCCCCATACAAAGAAGGGGCACTCAGGTCCCCCCTGGGAGAAAAGTGCCCGTTTTCAGATTTTTCTGGTTATTTTCTCGCCAAGACCTACCTGTGTACCAAATTTCAGCTTTCTAGCTATACTGGAAATGCCCCATACAAAGAAGGGGCACTCAGGTCCCCCCTGGAAGGAAAGTGCCCGTTTTCAGATTTTTCTGGTTATTTTCTCGCCAAGACCTACCTGTGTACCAAATTTCAGCTTTCTATCTCTACTAGAAGTGCCCCATACAAAGAAGGGGAATGATTGTCCCCCCAGATGAAAAGTGCCCGTTTTCAGATTTTTCTGGTTATTTTCTCACCAAGACCTACCTGTTTAATGAATTTCAGCTTTCTAGCTATACAGAAGTGTCCCATACAAAGAAGGGGCACTCAGGTTCCCCCTGGGAGGAAAGTGCCCGTTTTCAGATTTTTCTGGTTATTTTCTCGCCAAGACCTACCTGTGTACCAAATTTCAGCTTTCTAGCTATACTGGAAATGCCCCATACAAAGAAGGGGCACTCAGGTCCCCCCTGGGAGGAAAGTGCCCGTTTTCAGATTTTTCTGGTTATTTTCTCACCAAGACCTACCTGTGTACCGAATTTCAGCTTTCTAGCTATACTAGAAGTGCACCATATAAAGAAGGGGCACTCAGGTCCCCCCTGGAAGGAAAGTGCCCGTTTTCAGATTTTTCTGGTTATTTTCTCGCCAAGACCTACCTGTGTACCAAATTTCAGCTTTCTAGCTATACTGGAAATGCCCCATACAAAGAAGGGGTACTCAGGTCCCCCCTGGGAGGAAAGTGCCCGTTTTCAGATTTTTCTGGTTATTTTCTCACCAAGACCTACCTGTGTACCGAATTTCAGCTTTCTATCTCTACTAGAAGTGCCCCATACAAAGAAGGGGAATGATTGTCCCCCCAGATGAAAAGTGCCCGTTTTCAGATTTTTCTGGTTATTTTCTCACCAAGACCTACCTGTTTAATGAATTTCAGCTTTCTAGCTATACAGAAGTGTCCCATACAAAGAAGGGGCACTCAGGTTCCCCCTGGGAGGAAAGTGCCCGTTTTCAGATTTTTCTGGTTATTTTCTCGCCAAGACCTACCTGTGTACCAAATTTCAGCTTTCTAGCTATACTGGAAATGCCCCATACAAAGAAGGGGCACTCAGGTCCCCCCTGGGAGGAAAGTGCCCGTTTTCAGATTTTTCTGGTTATTTTCTCACCAAGACCTACCTGTGTACCGAATTTCAGCTTTCTAGCTATACTAGAAGTGCACCATATAAAGAAGGGGCACTCAGGTCCCCCCTGGAAGGAAAGTGCCCGTTTTCAGATTTTTCTGGTTATTTTCTCGCCAAGACCTACCTGTGTACCAAATTTCAGCTTTCTAGCTATACTGGAAATGCCCCATACAAAGAAGGGGTACTCAGGTCCCCCCTGGGAGGAAAGTGCCCGTTTTCAGATTTTTCTGGTTATTTTCTCACCAAGACCTACCTGTGTACCGAATTTCAGATTTTTAGCTATACTGGAAGTGCCTTATGCAAGGAAGGGGAACACTAGCCCCCCAGATAAAAAATGGCCGTTGAAAAATATTTTTTGTTAATTTCACATCAGGACCTACCTGTCTATAAAATTTAAGCTTTCTAGCTACACTGGAAGTTCCCCATAAAAAGAAGTGCATAATAGACCCCCCAGATGAAAAGTGGCCGTTAAAAAAACATTTTCGTTTATTTCTCATCAGAACCTACCTGTGTACCGAATTTCAGCTTTCTAGCTATACTAGAAGTTCCCCATATAAAGAAGGGGCACTCAGGTCCCCCCTGGAAGAAAAGTGCCCGTTTTCAGATTTTTCTGGATATTTTCTCGCCAAGACCTACCTTTGTACCAAATTTCAGCTTTCTAGGTATACTGGAAATGCCCCATACAAAGAAGTGGCACTCAGGAACCCCTGGGAGGAAAGTGGTCGTTTTCAGATTTTTCTGGTTATTTTCTCACCAAGACCTACCTGTGTACCAAATTTCAGCTTTCTAGTTATACTGGAAATGCCCCATACAAAGAAGGGGCACTCAGGTCCCCCCTGGGAGAAAAGTGCCCGTTTTCAGATTTTTCTGGTTATTTTCTCGCCAAGACCTACCTGTGTACCAAATTTCAGCTTTCTAGCTATACTGGAAATGCCCCATACAAAGAAGGGGCACTCAGGTCCCCCCTGGGAGGAAAGTGCCCGTTTTCAGATTTTTCTGGTTATTTTCTTACCAAGACCTACCTGTGTACCAAATTTCAGCTTTCTAGCTATACTGGAAATGCCCCATACAAAGAAGGGGCACTCAGGTCCCCCCTGGGAGAAAAGTGCCCGTTTTCAGATTTTTCTGGTTATTTTCTCGCCAAGACCTACCTGTGTACCAAATTTCAGCTTTCTAGCTATACTGGAAATGCCCCATACAAAGAAGGGGCACTCAGGTCCCCCCTGGAAGGAAAGTGCCCGTTTTCAGATTTTTCTGGTTATTTTCTCGCCAAGACCTACCTGTGTACCAAATTTCAGCTTTCTATCTCTACTAGAAGTGCCCCATACAAAGAAGGGGAATGATTGTCCCCCCAGATGAAAAGTGCCCGTTTTCAGATTTTTCTGGTTATTTTCTCACCAAGACCTACCTGTTTAATGAATTTCAGCTTTCTAGCTATACAGAAGTGTCCCATACAAAGAAGGGGCACTCAGGTTCCCCCTGGGAGGAAAGTGCCCGTTTTCAGATTTTTCTGGTTATTTTCTCGCCAAGACCTACCTGTGTACCAAATTTCAGCTTTCTAGCTATACTGGAAATGCCCCATACAAAGAAGGGGCACTCAGGTCCCCCCTGGAAGAAAAGTGCCCGTTTTCAGATTTTTCTGGATATTTTCTCGCCAAGACCTACCTTTGTACCAAATTTCAGCTTTCTAGGTATACTGGAAATGCCCCATACAAAGAAGTGGCACTCAGGAACCCCTGGGAGGAAAGTGGTCGTTTTCAGATTTTTCTGGTTATTTTCTCACCAAGGCCTACCTGTGTACCAAATTTCAGCTTTCTAGCTATACTGGAAATGCCCCATACAAAGAAGGGGCACTCAGGTCCCCTCTGGAAGGAAAGTGCCCGTTTTCAGATTTTTCTGGTTATTTTCTCGCCAAGACCTACCTGTGTACCAAATTTCAGCTTTCTATCTCTACTAGAAGTGCCCCATACAAAGAAGGGGAATGATTGTCCCCCCAGATGAAAAGTGCCCGTTTTCAGATTTTTCTGCTTATTTTCTCACCAAGACCTACCTGTGTACCGAATTTCAGCTTTCTAGCTATACTAGAAGTGTCCCATACAAAGAAGGGGCACTCAGGTCCCCCCTGGGAGGAAAGTGCCCGTTTTCAGATTTTTCTGGTTATTTTCTCACCAAGACCTACCTGTGTACCAAATTTCAGCTTTCTAGCTATACTAAAAGTGCCCCATATAAAAAAGGGGCACTCAGGTCCCCCCTGGAAGGAAAGTGCCCGTTTTCAGATTTTTCTGGTTATTTTCTCGCCAAGACCTACCTGTGTACCAAATTTCAGCTTTCTAGCTATACTGGAAGTGCCCCATACAAAGAAGGGGCACTCAGGTCCCCCCCTGGGAGGAAAGTGCCCGTTTTCAGATTTTTCTGGTTATTTTCTCACCAAGACCTACCTGTGTACCGAATTTCAGCTTTCTAGCTATACTAGAAGTGTCCCATACAAAGAAGGGGCACTCAGGTCCCCCCTGGGAGGAAAGTGCCCGTTTTCAGATTTTTCTGGTTATTTTCTTACCAAGACCTACCTGTGTACCAAATTTCAGCTTTCTAGCTATACTGGAAATGCCCCATACAAAGAAGGGGCACTCAGGTCCCCCCTGGGAGAAAAGTGCCCGTTTTCAGATTTTTCTGGTTATTTTCTCGCCAAGACCTACCTGTGTACCAAATTTCAGCTTTCTAGCTATACTGGAAATGCCCCATACAAAGAAGGGGCACGCAGGTCCCCCCTGGGAGGAAAGTGCCCGTTTTCAGATTTTTCTGGTTATTTTCTTACCAAGACCTACCTGTGTACCAAATTTCAGCTTTCTAGCTATACTGGAAATGCCCCATACAAAGAAGGGGCACTCAGGTCCCCCCTGGGAGAAAAGTGCCCGTTTTCAGATTTTTCTGGTTATTTTCTCGCCAAGACATACCTGTGTACCAAATTTCAGCTTTCTAGCTATACTGGAAATGCCCCATACAAAGAAAAGGCACTCAGGTCCCCCCTGGGAGGAAAGTGCCCGTTTTCAGATTTTTCTGGTTATTTTCTCACCAAGACCTACTTGTGTACCAAATTTCAGCTTTCTAGCTATACTAGAAGTGCCCCATATAAAGAAGGGGCACTCAGGTCCCCCCTGGAAGGAAAGTGCCCGTTTTCAGATTTTTCTGGTTATTTTCTCGCCAAGACCTACCTGTGTACCAAATTTCAGCTTTCTATCTCTACTAGAAGTGCCCCATACAAAGAAAGGGAATGATTGTCCCCCCAGATGAAAAGTGCCCGTTTTCAGATTTTCTGGTTATTTTCTCACCAAGATCTACATGTGTAATGAATTTCAGCTTTCTAGCTATACTAGAAGTGTCCCATACAAAGAAGGGGCACTCAGGTTCCCCCTGGGAGGAAAGTGCCCGTTTTCAGATTTTTCTGGTTATTTTCTCACCAAGACCTACCTGTGTACCAAATTTCAGCTTTCTAGCTATACTGGAAATGCCCCATACAAAGAAGGGGCACTCAGGTCCCCCCTGGGAGGAAAGTGCCCGTTTTCAGATTTTTCTGGTTATTTTCTCACCAAGACCTACCTGTGTAATGAATTTCAGCTTTCTAGCTATACTAGAAGTGTCCCATACAAAGAAGGGGCACTCAGGTTCCCCCTGGGAGGAAAGTGCCCGTTTTCAGATTTTTCTGGTTATTTTCTCGCCAAGACCTACCTGTGTACCAAATTTCAGCTTTCTAGCTATACTGGAAATGCCCCATACAAAGAAGGGGCACTCAGGTCCCCCCTGGGAGGAAAGTGCCCGTTTTCAGATTTTTCTGGTTATTTTTTCACCAAGACCTACCTGTGTACCGAATTTCAGCTTTCTAGCTATACTAGAAGTGCACCATATAAAGAAGAGGCACTCAGGTCCCCCCTGGAAGGAAAGTGCCCGTTTTCAGATTTTTCTGGTTATTTTCTCGCCAAGACCTACCTGTGTACCAAATTTCAGCTTTCTAGCTATACTGGAAATGCCCCATACAAAGAAGGGGCACTCAGGTCCCCCCTGGGAGGAAAGTGCCCGTTTTCAGATTTTTCTGGTTATTTTCTCACCAAGACCTACCTGTGTACCGAATTTCAGCTTTTTAGCTATACTGGAAGTGCCTTATGCAAGGAAGGGGAACACTAGCCCCCCAGATAAAAAATGGCCGTTGAAAAATATTTTTTGTTAATTTCACATCAGGACCTACCTGTCTGTAAAATTTAAGCTTTCTAGCTACACTGGAAGTTCCCCATAAAAAGAAGTGCATAATAGACCCCCCAGATGAAAAGTGGCCGTTAAAAAAACATTTTCGTTAATTTCTCATCAGAACCTACCTGTGTACCGAATTTCAGCTTTCTAGCTATACTAGAAGTTCCCCATATAAAGAAGGGGCACTCAGGTCCCCCCTGGAAGAAAAGTGCCCGTTTTCAGATTTTTCTGGATATTTTCTCGCCAAGACCTACCTGTGTACCAAATTTCAGCTTTCTAGGTATACTGGAAATGCCCCATACAAAGAAGTGGCACTCAGGAACCCCTGGGAGGAAAGTGGTCGTTTTCAGATTTTTCTGGTTATTTTCTCACCAAGGCCTACCTGTGTACCAAATTTCAGCTTTCTAGCTATACTGGAAATGCCCCATACAAAGAAGGGGCACTCAGGTCCCCTCTGGAAGGAAAGTGCCCGTTTTCAGATTTTTCTGGTTATTTTCTCGCCAAGACCTACCTGTGTACCAAATTTCAGCTTTCTATCTCTACTAGAAGTGCCCCATACAAAGAAGGGGAATGATTGTCCCCCCAGATGAAAAGTGCCCGTTTTCAGATTTTTTCTGCTTATTTTCTCACCAAGACCTACCTGTGTACCGAATTTCAGCTTTCTAGCTATAATAGAAGTGTCCCATACAAAGAAGGGGCACTCAGGTCCCCCCTGGGAGGAAAGTGCCCGTTTTCAGATTTTTCTGGTTATTTTCTCACCAAGACCTACCTGTGTACCAAATTTCAGCTTTCTAGCTATACTAAAAGTGCCCCATATAAAAAAGGGGCACTCAGGTCCCCCCTGGAAGGAAAGTGCCCGTTTTCAGATTTTTCTGGTTATTTTCTCGCCAAGACCTACCTGTGTACCAAATTTCAGCTTTCTAGCTATACTGGAAGTGCCCCATACAAAGAAGGGGCACTCAGGTCCCCCCTGGGAGGAAAGTGCCCGTTTTCAGATTTTTCTGGTTATTTTCTCACCAAGACCTACCTGTGTACAGAATTTCAGCTTTCTAGCTATACTAGAAGTGTCCCATACAAAGAAGGGGCACTCAGGTCCCCCCTGGGAGGAAAGTGCCCGTTTTCAGATTTTTCTGGTTATTTTCTTACCAAGACCTACCTGTGTACCAAATTTCAGCTTTCTAGCTATACTGGAAATGCCCCATACAAAGAAGGGGCACTCAGGTCCCCCCTGGTAGAAAAGTGCCCGTTTTCAGATTTTTCTGGTTATTTTCTCGCCAAGACCTACCTGTGTACCAAATTTCAGCTTTCTAGCTATACTGGAAATGCCCCATACAAAGAAGGGGCACTCAGGTCCCCCCTGGGAGGAAAGTGCCCGTTTTCAGATTTTTCTGGTTATTTTCTCACCAAGACCTACCTGTGTACCAAATTTCAGCTTTCAAGCTATACTAGAAGTGCCCCATATAAAGAAGGGGCACTCAGGTCCCCCTGGAAGGAAAGTGCCCGTTTTCAGATTTTTCTGGTTATTTTCTCGCCAAGACCTACCTGTGTACCAAATTTCAGCTTTCTATCTCTACTAGAAGTGCCCCATACAAAGAAGGGGAATGATTGTCCCCCCAGATGAAAAGTGCCCGTTTTCAGATTTTACTGGTTATTTTCTCACCAAGACCTACCTGTGTAATGAATTTCAGCTTTCTAGCTATACTAGAAGTGTCCCATACAAAGAAGGGGCACTCAGGTTCCCCCTGGAAGGAAAGTGCCCGTTTTCAGATTTTTCTGGTTATTTTCTCGCCAAGACCTACCTGTGTACCAAATTTCAGCTTTCTAGCTATACTGGAAATGCCCCATACAAAGAAGGGGCACTCAGGTCCCCCCTGGGAGGAAAGTGCCCGTTTTCAGATTTTTCTGGTTATTTTCTCACCAAGACCTACCTGTGTACCGAATTTCAGCTTTCTAGCTATACTAGAAGTGCACCATATAAAGAAGGGGCACTCAGGTCCCCCCTGGAAGGAAAGTGCCCGTTTTCAGATTTTTCTGGTTATTTTCTCGCCAAGACCTACCTGTGTACCAAATTTCAGCTTTCTAGCTATACTGGAAATGCCCCATACAAAGAAGGGGCACTCAGGTCCCCCCTGGGAGGAAAGTGCCCGTTTTCAGATTTTTCTGGTTATTTTCTCACCAAGACCTACCTGTGTACCGAATTTCAGCTTTTTAGCTATACTGGAAGTGCCTTATGCAAGGAAGGGGAACACTAGCCCCCCAGATAAAAAATGGCCGTTGAAAAATATTTTTTGTTAATTTCACATCAGGACCTACCTGTCTATAAAATTTAAGCTTTCTAGCTACACTGGAAGTTCCCCATAAAAAGAAGTGCATAATAGACCCCCCCAGATGAAAAGTGGCCGTTAAAAAAACATTTTCGTTAATTTCTCATCAGAACCTACCTGTGTACCGAATTTCAGCTTTCTAGCTATACTAGAAGTTCCCCATATAAAGAAGGGGCAATCAGGTCCCCCCTGGAAGAAAAGTGCCCGTTTTCAGATTTTTCTGGATATTTTCTCGCCAAGACCTACCTGTGTACCAAATTTCAGCTTTCTAGGTATACTGGAAATGCCCCATACAAAGAAGTGGCACTCAGGAACCCCTGGGAGGAAAGTGGTCGTTTTCAGATTTTTCTGGTTATTTTCTCACCAAGGCCTACCTGTGTACCAAATTTCAGCTTTCTAGCTATACTGGAAATGCCCCATACAAAGAAGGGGCACTCAGGTCCCCTCTGGAAGGAAAGTGCCCGTTTTCAGATTTTTCTGGTTATTTTCTCGCCAAGACCTACCTGTGTACCAAATTTCAGCTTTCTAGGTATACTGGAAATGCCCCATACAAAGAAGTGGCACTCAGGAACCCCTGGGAGGAAAGTGGTCGTTTTCAGATTTTTCTGGATATTTTCTCGCCAAGACCTACCTGTGTACCAAATTTCAGCTTTCTAGGTATACTGGAAATGCCCCATACAAAGAAGTGGCACTCAGGAAACCCTGGGAGGAAAGTGGTCGTTTTCAGATTTTTCTGGTTATTTTCTCACCAAGACCTACCTGTGTACCGAATTTCAGCTTTTTAGCTATACTGGAAGTGCCTTATGCAAGGAAGGGGAACACTAGCCCCCCAGATAAAAAATGGCCGTTGAAAAATATTTTTTGTTAATTTCACATCAGGACCTACCTGTCTATAAAATTTAAGCTTTCTAGCTACACTGGAAGTTCCCCATAAAAAGAAGTGCATAATAGACCCCCCAGATGAAAAGTGGCCGTTAAAAAAACATTTTCGTTAATTTCTCATCAGAACCTAACTGTGTACCGAATTTCAGCTTTTGTTATGTTTAAAATTAATACACTATTATTTTCTTTTTATCTTTCAACTTTATTATTATAAAACTCAAATTCTATAAATATTAACTTTACAACTCTTTGTTTTTACAACTGTATTCAACTGTCTTCTTTTACAACTGATTGCTTTTTCAACTGATTGCTTTTACAACTGAATGATTTACAACTGATATTCTATTTCTTAAACCTAGCTTATTTATACTTAATTACTATTCAATAATTATTCTTTAATATTTTAATGTTGCAAAATTATTCTTAATCAGCTATTTATTAGTATTTAATAATTATTATTCTTTAACATTGTAATGTTGCACAATTATTCTTACTCAGCTATTTATTACTATTCTTCTGACCCAGTTTGTATTTAATAAAAATAGCTTAGTAAGCTTTTGGGCATTTCGCAATTTATCAACGCCAACAGTTGCACAATTGGTCAAGTCAATGCACTGATCAAGTCAGTGAACTGGTGACTGTTTGTGTTAACAAGTTGCGAAATGTTCATGTAGGGGGGTTGATCAAGTCTGACTCATAACACTTTCTAGCTATACTAGAAGTTCCCCATATAAAGAAGGGGCACTCAGGTCCCCCCTGGAAGAAAAGTGCCCGTTTTCAGATTTTTCTGGTTATTTTCTCGCCAAGACCTACCTGTGTACCAAATTTCAGCTTTCTATCTCTACTAGAAGTGCCCCATACAAAGAAGGGGAATGATTTTCCCCCCAGATAAAAAGTGCCCGTTTTCAGATTTTTCTGCTTATTTTCTCACCAAGACCTACCTGTGTACCGAATTTCAGCTTTCTAGCTATACTAGAAGTGTCCCATACAAAGAAGGGGCACTCAGGTCCCCCCTGGGAGGAAAGTGCCCGTTTTCAGATTTTTCTGGTTATTTTCTCACCAAGACCTACCTGTGTACCAAATTTCAGCTTTCTAGCTATACTAAAAGTGCCCCATATAAAAAAGGGGCACTCAGGTCCCCCCTGGAAGGAAAGTGCCCGTTTTCAGATTTTTCTGGTTATTTTCTCGCCAAGACCTACCTGTGTACCAAATTTCAGCTTTCTAGCTATACTGGAAGTGCCCCATACAAAGAAGGAGCACTCAGGTCCCCCATGGGAGGAAAGTGCCCGTTTTCAGATTTTTCTGGTTATTTTCTCACCAAGACCTACCTGTGTACCAAATTTCAGCTTTCTAGCTATACTGGAAGTGCCCAATAATATTGATGAGTCAGTGAGTCAGTGAGTCAGTGAGTCAGTGAGTATGTACTAAAATATGGACTTTTCACACCTTAATATCTCGGGAAGCTTCTACGGTAGAACTTTCAAATTTAACCTGTGAGGTCACCTCTGTGGGGAGAACTTATGTTTCAAGTTTCATTATATTATGATCAAGAGATGCAAAGTTATGAGGGGGGTAAAAACAGCTCGAACTGTTTCGTGTAAATATACACACTGTGTGGCCGAACTTGGCCTGGCGCACTACCGTGCGCCTAGATCGGCCCTCCCTAAAGAAATGGTACTTGCTAAAGTCGTAGAAGACTGAAAATTCGTAAGTAGCCTAGAAATGGCATATAAAGAAAGAAACAATTGAGAAAGGGGAACTTTTCCCCTCCAACTACTCGTAAATGGGGTGCACATCTGTTTCGGCCCTCCCTAAAGAAATGGTACTTGCTAAAGTCGTAGAAGATTGAAAATTGGCAAGTATGCCTCTCGATGAACATATTCTATGTATAAAGTGCCCCATATAAAGAAGGGGGATGGGGTTTTTCACAGAGGTGCACTTCGGTGTGGAACGCTATCTGCCTGCTATTCACTTGGGAATAGCAAGAAGCAATTCCTCTGATGGATTTCCCAAGCAGCTCACTACTTCCGGTCCGTTGGCCAAGTATCCCCTGGAAATGACGTTCAGACACCCGTCTGATGTCAGCTAGAGTGAGAAGGCGTACAGCTATGAGTAACCTGAATGGCACGCTAACATCGGTGCGTCTCAGGAAATTAGGTGGTACTCCAGACTACATTTTACCTCTGAAACTCAGCTGTATTTTTTTTGCCTGCCTAGAGGTAGTTGGCAGCCCCAACACTAGGATCGGAGTGCAGTGGTCCAATCAGCCCTCACTCTTAAACTACTACGATTACAGAAACGTCAATAAATTTAAATTTAAATAATGATCCCCCCTCGATGACGACTTATGGCTTTAAACAACGGTTTATGATTGGTACTTGGAACGTTAGGACTCTTTCGGAAACATCTCGAATCGAGCAAGTACGTAGGGTAATGGCTGCACATAGCTTGGATATCTTAGGACTTAGTGAGGTACGATGGCTCAGCAACGGTTCCACTTTTTTACCTTCTGGATATCGTTTCATTTATGCAGGTCACGAAACGCATAGAAAAAATGGAGTTGGAATATTACTTTCGCCAAAAGCTAGCTGTGCTTTATTGGAATACAATGCTATCTCTGATCGTATTATCACTGCTAGGATTAACTCTAAGTTTCGCAAGATTTCCATTGTTCAATGCTATGCTCCAACAGAACCTGATGACGACAGTGTAAAAGACACTTTCTATGATCAATTAGATTCAACTATTAGCGAGATTCCTACTGGGGATATAAAGATTTTCATTGGGGACTTTAACGCGAAAGTTGGAAATAATAACAACAACCTGCAGTCTGTTATGGGTAGACATGGTCTGGGAACGGTGAGAAACCACAACGGCGACAGGCTGGTTGACTTTTGTGCTCGAAATCGATTATTTATCGGTGGTACGAAATTCCCCCACAAGGACATACACAAGTATACATGGGTGTGTCCTTCTGGCCGCACACACAACCAAATCGACCACGTCCTGATGAGTAAATTGTTTCTGGGATCCTTAATGGATGTCAAAACCCGTCGGCGAGCGGATATTGATAGTGACCACCATTTACTCGTGGCAACGTTTCGTTTTAGACCTGCTGCAATTAAAACTAGGGTTAGGCCCGACAAATTTAACACAACACGACTCCTTGATCGTAATATTGCACATATGTATAACGAAAAGTTAAGGACAGCCTTGCTCGAAAACCAACATCAGAACACATGGGAAGACGTATCGTCTGTTTGCAAGGAAACTGCCAGATCGCTGCTTGGAACACAAAACTGCAAGGTTAAGCCGTGGATCAGCGATGAATCTTGGATTGAGATCCAAAACCGTAAACGACTGCACAGCGATCGTATAAACGCTAAAACTCAAGCACAAAAAGAACAAGCAAGATCGCAATATCGACAGTGTTCTCGTCGAGTTCGAAACTTGGTACGCGCTGATCGTGAAAAATATTATAATAGCATTGCTGAACAGGCGGAACAAGCCGCAAATACAGGCAACTTGCGTGGTGTGTATTCGGCCATAAAACAACTGAGTGGAAATAATATTAGAGGTACCACGATTCTAAAAGCAGCCGATGGAACTGAATTAACATCACCCGAACAACAACTTGAGCGATGGCGCGAATTCTTTTCCCTGCAAGCTTCAACAAACCACAATGATCATCAGGAAGATGATACTCTTTTTCTCACAACTCGTCGTAACCCAAGAAGGGGCATATCTACAGAGCCACCGTCATGCTCAGAAGTTGAAGATGCTCTAAATAGGATGAAAAACAACAAAGCATATGGCACGGACAACATTCCTGCTGAACTTTTAAAATATGGAGCTAGTTCTTTGGCGCAGTTTCTCACTCCAATCATTCAAGAAGCGGGGGCATCGAACTATATACCAGATGAATGGAAGGAAGGTGTAGTGGTCACACTACCCAAGAAAGGGGACTTAACGCAATGCAAAAATTGGCGCGGTATAACCATCCTAAACGCCATTGGTAAAGTAATGGCAACCCTCATTCTTCATAGAATCTCCCCTATTGTGGATCAGATATTGCGTGGTGAGCAGGCTGGTTTTAGACAAGGTCGATCGTGTGCTGACCACATTAATACCTTGCGCATTATAATTGAACAGTCCGCTGAGTATAACACCCCTCTTTATTTACTTTTTGTCGATTTTGAACGTGCATTCGACACTATATCCCGAAACTCTATGTGGTCTGCATTAACCTACAAGGGAATTCCTGATAAAATAGTAAACATGATACGCGAGCTATATAGGGACGCTCAATGTAGGGTACGTTTCAATCGAAACGAGAGTCGGTCATTTGTTCCAGGCACAGGTGTACGTCAAGGCTGTGTCCTGTCGCCAACGTTGTTTTTGCTACTGCTCGATTGCGTATTGGAACAAACCAACAGAGATGCACCATTCGGTATTCGTTGGACATTGTCTGATTTTCTACATGACATAGACTATGCCGATGACATATGTCTAATGGCCCATCGTTTCTCGGAGATAGAAGCTAAACTTACAAGTCTGTCTGAAAACGCCAAAAAAGTTGGCTTAAAAATTAACATAAGTAAAACAAGGCTTATGCGCACAGGTACAGATGTCGTTACCCCATTAATAATAAATGACCAACGTATTGAAGATGTGGATGCTTTTTGTTATCTTGGTAGCAAGATAACTAAGGATGGTGGTTCAAATGCTGACGTTACCGATCGCATTAATAAAGCTCGAGTAGCCTTCTTTTCCTTGTCTAGAATTTGGCGAAGAAATAATATTTCTCGGAAAACCAAAATCCGCGTTTTTAACTGCAGCGTGAAGTCAGTATTACTTTACGGCTGCACCACATGGAGCTTAACGCAAGCTACCACTAGAAAAATTCAAACGTTCATCAACAAATGTCTAAGACAGATCTTTAACATCCACTGGCCAGATCGTATTTCAAATGAAGCTCTGCTCCAAAGAGCTAACTCCTTGCCAGTACACATTGATATTCGTAAACGGAAGTGGACGTGGATAGGCCACATATTGCGAAGACCACAAACAGAAATTGCAAGAACAGCCCTCGACTGGAACCCCCAAGGACAACGCCGCCAAGGTAGGCCCCGTAACACCTGGGTTCGTTGCCTTAAACAAGAATGCTTACGTGCTCGAGTATCCTGGAATCAAACAAAAACAATTGCCAGAGATAGAATCAGATGCAGAGAATTCGTTGACGCCCTATGTTCACACTGAACTTCATCTAAGTATTTATGGTGTTCAGAAATGTAATTCTATTTATATTTGGATAAATAAAGGACATATATATATATATATATAAAGAAGGGGCATCCTAGTCCCCCTCACACGAAAAGTATCCCTTTTAAAATCATTTTTGTTATTTTTTATCATGACCTACCTGTGTACCAAATTTCAGCTTTCTAGCTATACTGGAAGTGCCTTATGCAAGGAAGGGGAACACTAGTCCCCCAGGTAAAAAATGGCCGTTGAAAAATATTTTTTGTTAATTTCACATCAGGACCTACCTGTCTACAAAATTTAAGCTTTCTAGCTACACTGGAAGTTCCCCATAAAAAGAAAGGCATAATAGACCCCCCAGATGAAAAGTGCCCGTTAAAAAAACAATTTTCGTAAATTTCTCATCAGAACCTACCTGTGTACCGAATTTCAGCTTTCTAGCTATACTAGAAGTGCCCCATATAAAGAAGGGGCACTCAGGTCCCCCTGGAAGGAAAGTGCCCGTTTTCAGATTTTTCTGGTTATTTTCTCGCCAAGACCAACCTGTGTACCAAATTTCAGCTTTCTAGCTATACTGGAAATGCCCCATACAAAGAAGGGGCACTCAGGTCCCCCCTAGGAGGAAAGTGCCCGTTTTCAGATTTTTCTGGTCATTTTCTCACCAAGACCTACCTGTACCGAATTTCAGCTTTCTAGCTATACTGGAAGTGCCTTATGCAAGGAAGGGGAACACTAGTCCCCCAGGTAAAAAATGGCCGTTGAAAAATATTTTTTGTTAATTTCACATCAGGACCTACCTGTCTATAAAATTAAGGCTTTCTAGCTACACTGGAAGTTCCCCATAAAAAGAAGGGCATAATAGACCCCCCAGATGAAAAGTGCGCGTTAAAAAAACATTTTCGTTAATATCTCATCAGAACCTACCTGTGTACCGAATTTCAGCTTTCTAGCTATACTAGAAGTGCCCCATATAAAGAAGGGGCACTCAGGTCCCCCTGGAAGGAAAGTGCCCGTTTTCAGATTTTTCTGGTTATTTTCTCGCCAAGACCTACCTGTGTACCAAATTTCAGCTTTCTAGCTATACTGGAAATGTCCCATACAAAGAAGGGGCACTCAGGTCCCCCCTGGAAGGAAAGTGCCCGTTTTAAGATTTTTCTGGTTATTTTCTCACCAAGACCTACCTGTGTACCAAATTTCAGCTTTCTAGCTATACTGGAAATGCCCCATACAAAGAAGGGGCACTCAGGTCCCCCCTGGAAGGAAAGTGCCCGTTTTCAGATTTTTCTGGTTATTTTCTCACCAAGACCTACCTGTGTACCAAATTTCAGCTTTCTAGCTATACTAGAAGTGCCCCATATAAAGAAGGGGCACTCAGGTCCCCCCTGGAAGGAAAGTGCCCGTTTTCAAATTTTTCTGGTTATTTTCTCGCCAAGACCTACCTGTGTAACAAATTTCAGCTTTCTAGCTATACTGGAAATGCCCCATACAAAGAAGGGGCACTCAGGTCCCCCTGGGAGGAAAGTGCCCGTTTTCAGATTTTTCTGGTTATTTTCTCACCAAGACCTACCTGTGTACCGAATTTCAGCTTTCTAGCTATACTGGAAGTGCCTTATGCAAGGAAGGGGAACACTAGTCCCCCAGGTAAAAAATGGCCGTTGAAAAATATTTTTTGTTAATTTCACATCAGGACCTACCTGTCTATAAAATTTAAGCTTTCTAGCTACACTGGAAGTTCCCCATAAAAAGAAGGGCATAATAGACCCCCCAGATGAAAAGTGCCCGTTAAAAAAACATTTTCGTTAATATCTCATCAGAACCTACCTGTGTACCGAATTTCAGCTTTCTAGCTATACTAGAAGTGTCCCATATAAAGAAGGGGCACTCAGGTCCCCCCTGGAAGGAAAGTGCCCGTTTTCAGATTTTTCTGGATATTTTCTCGCCAAGGCCTACCTGTGTACCAAATTTCAGCTTTCTAGCTATACTGGAAATGCCCAATACAAAGAAGGGGCACTCAGGTCCCCCCTGGAAGGAAAGTGCCCGTTTTCAGATTTTTCTGGTTATTTTCTCGCCAAGACCTACCTGTGTACCAAATTTCAGCTTTTTATCTCTACTAGAAGTGCCCCATACAAAGAAGGGGAATGATTGTCCCCCCAGATAAAAAGTGCCCGTTTTCAGATTTTTCTGGTTATTTTCTCACCAAGACCTACCTGTGTACCGAATTTCAGCTTTCTAGCTATACTAGAAGTGTCCCATACAAACAAGGGGCACTCAGGTCCCCCCTGGGAGGAAAGTGCCCGTTTTTAGATTTTTCTGGTTATTTTCTCACCAAGACCTACCTGTGTACCAAATTTCAGCTTTCTAGCTATACTGGAAATGCCCCATACAAAGAAGGGGCACTCAGGTCCCCCCTGGAAGGAAAGTGCCCGTTTTCAGATTTATCTGGTTATTTTCTCACCAAGACCTACCTGTGTACAGAATTTCAGCTTTCTAGCTATACTAGAAGTGTCCCATACAAAGAAGGGGCACTCAGGTCCCCCCTGGGAGGAAAGTGCCCGTTTTCAGATTTTTCTGGTTATTTTCTTACCAAGACCTACCTGTGTACCAAATTTCAGCTTTCTAGCTATACTGGAAATGCCCCATACAAAGAAGGGGCACTCAGGTCCCCCCTGGTAGAAAAGTGCCCGTTTTCAGATTTTTCTGGTTATTTTCTCGCCAAGACCTACCTGTGTACCAAATTTCAGCTTTCTAGCTATACTGGAAATGCCCCATACAAAGAAGGGGCACTCAGGTCCCCCCTGGGAGGAAAGTGCCCGTTTTCAGATTTTTCTGGTTATTTTCTCACCAAGACCTACCTGTGTACCAAATTTCAGCTTTCAAGCTATACTAGAAGTGCCCCATATAAAGAAGGGGCACTCAGGTCCCCCCTGGAAGGAAAGTGCCCGTTTTCAGATTTTTCTGGTTATTTTCTCGCCAAGACCTACCTGTGTACCAAATTTCAGCTTTCTATCTCTACTAGAAGTGCCCCATACAAAGAAGGGGAATGATTGTCCCCCAGATGAAAAGTGCCCGTTTTCAGATTTTACTGGTTATTTTCTCACCAAGACCTACCTGTGTAATGAATTTCAGCTTTCTAGCTATACTAGAAGTGTCCCATACAAAGAAGGGGCACTCAGGTTCCCCCTGGAAGGAAAGTGCCCGTTTTCAGATTTTTCTGGTTATTTTCTCGCCAAGACCTACCTGTGTACCAAATTTCAGCTTTCTAGCTATACTGGAAATGCCCCATACAAAGAAGGGGCACTCAGGTCCCCCCTGGGAGGAAAGTGCCCGTTTTCAGATTTTTCTGGTTATTTTCTCACCAAGACCTACCTGTGTACCGAATTTCAGCTTTCTAGCTATACTAGAAGTGCACCATATAAAGAAGGGGCACTCAGGTCCCCCCTGGAAGGAAAGTGCCCGTTTTCAGATTTTTCTGGTTATTTTCTCGCCAAGACCTACCTGTGTACCAAATTTCAGCTTTCTAGCTATACTGGAAATGCCCCATACAAAGAAGGGGCACTCAGGTCCCCCCTGGGAGGAAAGTGCCCGTTTTCAGATTTTTCTGGTTATTTTCTCACCAAGACCTACCTGTGTACCGAATTTCAGCTTTTTAGCTATACTGGAAGTGCCTTATGCAAGGAAGGGGAACACTAGCCCCCCAGATAAAAAATGGCCGTTGAAAAATATTTTTTGTTAATTTCACATCAGGACCTACCTGTCTATAAAATTTAAGCTTTCTAGCTACACTGGAAGTTCCCCATAAAAAGAAGTGCATAATAGACCCCCCAGATGAAAAGTGGCCGTTAAAAAAACATTTTCGTTAATTTCTCATCAGAACCTACCTGTGTACCGAATTTCAGCTTTCTAGCTATACTAGAAGTTCCCCATATAAAGAAGGGGCACTCAGGTCCCCCCTGGAAGAAAAGTGCCCGTTTTCAGATTTTTCTGGATATTTTCTCGCCAAGACCTACCTGTGTACCAAATTTCAGCTTTCTAGGTATACTGGAAATGCCCCATACAAAGAAGTGGCACTCAGGAACCCCTGGGAGGAAAGTGGTCGTTTTCAGATTTTTCTGGTTATTTTCTCACCAAGGCCTACCTGTGTACCAAATTTCAGCTTTCTAGCTATACTGGAAATGCCCCATACAAAGAAGGGGCACTCAGGTCCCCTCTGGAAGGAAAGTGCCCGTTTTCAGATTTTTCTGGTTATTTTCTCGCCAAGACCTACCTGTGTACCAAATTTCAGCTTTCTAGGTATACTGGAAATGCCCCATACAAAGAAGTGGCACTCAGGAACCCCTGGGAGGAAAGTGGTCGTTTTCAGATTTTTCTGGATATTTTCTCGCCAAGACCTACCTGTGTACCAAATTTCAGCTTTCTAGGTATACTGGAAATGCCCCATACAAAGAAGTGGCACTCAGGAACCCCTGGGAGGAAAGTGGTCGTTTTCAGATTTTTCTGGTTATTTTCTCACCAAGACCTACCTGTGTACCGAATTTCAGCTTTTTAGCTATACTGGAAGTGCCTTATGCAAGGAAGGGGAACACTAGCCCCCCAGATAAAAAATGGCCGTTGAAAAATATTTTTTGTTAATTTCACATCAGGACCTACCTGTCTATAAAATTTAAGCTTTCTAGCTACACTGGAAGTTCCCCATAAAAAGAAGTGCATAATAGACCCCCCAGATGAAAAGTGGCCGTTAAAAAAACATTTTCGTTAATTTCTCATCAGAACCTACCTGTGTACCGAATTTCAGCTTTTGTTATGTTTAAAATTAATACACTATTATTTTCTTTTTATCTTTCAACTTTATTATTATAAAACTCAAATTCTATAAATATTAACTTTACAACTCTTTGTTTTTACAACTGTATTCAACTGTCTTCTTTTACAACTGATTGCTTTTTCAACTGATTGCTTTTACAATTGAATGATTTACAACTGATATTCTATTTCTTAAACCTAGCTTATTTATACTTAATTACTATTCAATAATTATTCTTTAATATTTTAATGTTGCAAAATTATTCTTAATCAGCTATTTATTAGTATTTAATAATTATTATTCTTTAACATTGTAATGTTGCACAATTATTCTTACTCAGCTATTTATTACTATTCTTCTGACCCAGTTTGTATTTAATAAAAATAGCTTAGTAAGCTTTTGGGCATTTCGCAATTTATCAACGCCAACAGTTGCACAATTGGTCAAGTCAATGCACTGATCAAGTCAATGAACTGGTGACTGTTTGTGTTAACAAGTTGCGAAATGTTCATGTAGGAGGGTTGATCAAGTCTGACTCATAACACTTTCTAGCTATACTAGAAGTTCCCCATATAAAGAAGGGGCACTCAGGTCCCCCCTGGAAGAAAAGTGCCCGTTTTCAGATTTTTCTGGTTATTTTCTCGCCAAGACCTACCTGTGTACCAAATTTCAGCTTTCTATCTCTACTAGAAGTGCCCCATACAAAGAAGGGGAATGATTGTCCCCCCAGATGAAAAGTGCCCGTTTTCAGATTTTTCTGCTTATTTTCTCACCAAGACCTACCTGTGTACCGAATTTCAGCTTTCTAGATATACTAGAAGTGTCCCATACAAAGAAGGGGCACTCAGGTCCCCCCTGGGAGGAAAGTGCCCGTTTTCAGATTTTTCTGGTTATTTTCTCACCAAGACCTACCTGTGTACCAAATTTCAGCTTTCTAGCTATACTAAAAGTGCCCCATATAAAAAAGGGGCACTCAGGTCCCCCCTGGAAGGAAAGTGCCCGTTTTCAGATTTTTCTGGTTATTTTCTCGCCAAGACCTACCTGTGTACCAAATTTCAGCTTTCTAGCTATACTGGAAGTGCCCCATACAAAGAAGGGGCACTCAGGTCCCCCATGGGAGGAAAGTGCCCGTTTTCAGATTTTTCTGGTTATTTTCTCACCAAGACCTACCTGTGTACCAAATTTCAGCTTTCTAGCTATACTGGAAGTGCCCAATAATATTGATGAGTCAGTGAGTCAGTGAGTCAGTGAGTCAGTGAGTATGTACTAAAATATGGACTTTTCACACCTTAATATCTCGGGAAGCTTCTACGGTAGAACTTTCAAATTTAACCTGTGAGGTCACCTCTGTGGGGAGAACTTATGTTTCAAGTTTCATTATATTATGATCAAGAGATGCAAAGTTATGAGGGGGGTAAAAACAGCTCGAACTGTTTCGTGTAAATATACACACTGTGTGGCCGAACTTGGCCTGGCGCACTACCGTGCGCCTAGATCGGCCCTCCCTAAAGAAATGGTACTTGCTAAAGTCGTAGAAGACTGAAAATTCGTAAGTAGCCTAGAAATGGCATATAAAGAAAGAAACAATTGAGAAAGGGGAACTTTTCCCCTCCAACTACTCGTAAATGGGGTGCACATCTGTTTCGGCCCTCCCTAAAGAAATGGTACTTGCTAAAGTCGTAGAAGATTGAAAATTGGCAAGTATGCCTCTCGATGAACATATTCTATGTATAAAGTGCCCCATATAAAGAAGGGGGATGGGGTTTTTCACAGAGGTGCACTTCGGTGTGGAACGCTATCTGCCTGCTATTCACTTGGGAATAGCAAGAAGCAATTCCTCTGATGAATTTCCCAAGCAGCTCACTACTTCCGGTCCGTTGGCCAAGTATCCCCTGGAAATGACGTTCAGACACCCGTCTGATGTCAGCTAGAGTGAGAAGGCGTACAGCTATGAGTAACCTGAATGGCACGCTAACATCGGTGCGTCTCAGGAAATTAGGTGGTACTCCAGACTACATTTTACCTCTGAAACTCAGCTGTATTTTTTTTGCCTGCCTAGAGGTAGTTGGCAGCCCCAACACTAGGATCGGAGTGCAGTGGTCCAATCAGCCCTCACTCTTAAACTACTACGATTACAGAAACGTCAATAAATTTAAATTTAAATAATGATCCCCCCTCGATGACGACTTATGGCTTTAAACAACGGTTTATGATTGGTACTTGGAACGTTAGGACTCTTTCGGAAACATCTCGAATCGAGCAAGTACGTAGGGTAATGGCTGCACATAGCTTGGATATCTTAGGACTTAGTGAGGTACGATGGCTCAGCAACGGTTCCACTTTTTTACCTTCTGGATATCGTTTCATTTATGCAGGTCACGAAACGCATAGAAAAAATGGAGTTGGAATATTACTTTCGCCAAAAGCTAGCTGTGCTTTATTGGAATACAATGCTATCTCTGATCGTATTATCACTGCTAGGATTAACTCTAAGTTTCGCAAGATTTCCATTGTTCAATGCTATGCTCCAACAGAACCTGATGACGACAGTGTAAAAGACACTTTCTATGATCAATTAGATTCAACTATTAGCGAGATTCCTACTGGGGATATAAAGATTTTCATTGGGGACTTTAACGCGAAAGTTGGAAATAATAACAACAACCTGCAGTCTGTTATGGGTAGACATGGTCTGGGAACGGTGAGAAACCACAACGGCGACAGGCTGGTTGACTTTTGTGCTCGAAATCGATTATTTATCGGTGGTACGAAATTCCCCCACAAGGACATACACAAGTATACATGGGTGTGTCCTTCTGGCCGCACACACAACCAAATCGACCACGTCCTGATGAGTAAATTGTTTCTGGGATCCTTAATGGATGTCAAAACCCGTCGGCGAGCGGATATTGATAGTGACCACCATTTACTCGTGGCAACGTTTCGTTTTAGACCTGCTGCAATTAAAACTAGGGTTAGGCCCGACAAATTTAACACAACACGACTCCTTGATCGTAATATTGCACATATGTATAACGAAAAGTTAAGGACAGCCTTGCTCGAAAACCAACATCAGAACACATGGGAAGACGTATCGTCTGTTTGCAAGGAAACTGCCAGATCGCTGCTTGGAACACAAAACTGCAAGGTTAAGCCGTGGATCAGCGATGAATCTTGGATTGAGATCCAAAACCGTAAACGACTGCACAGCGATCGTATAAACGCTAAAACTCAAGCACAAAAAGAACAAGCAAGATCGCAATATCGACAGTGTTCTCGTCGAGTTCGAAACTTGGTACGCGCTGATCGTGAAAAATATTATAATAGCATTGCTGAACAGGCGGAACAAGCCGCAAATACAGGCAACTTGCGTGGTGTGTATTCGGCCATAAAACAACTGAGTGGAAATAATATTAGAGGTACCACGATTCTAAAAGCAGCCGATGGAACTGAATTAACATCACCCGAACAACAACTTGAGCGATGGCGCGAATTCTTTTCCCTGCAAGCTTCAACAAACCACAATGATCATCAGGAAGATGATACTCTTTTTCTCACAACTCGTCGTAACCCAAGAAGGGGCATATCTACAGAGCCACCGTCATGCTCAGAAGTTGAAGATGCTCTAAATAGGATGAAAAACAACAAAGCATATGGCACGGACAACATTCCTGCTGAACTTTTAAAATATGGAGCTAGTTCTTTGGCGCAGTTTCTCACTCCAATCATTCAAGAAGCAGGGGCATCGAACTATATACCAGATGAATGGAAGGAAGGTGTAGTGGTCACACTACCCAAGAAAGGGGACTTAACGCAATGCAAAAATTGGCGCGGTATAACCATCCTAAACGCCATTGGTAAAGTAATGGCAACCCTCATTCTTCATAGAATCTCCCCTATTGTGGATCAGATATTGCGTGGTGAGCAGGCTGGTTTTAGACAAGGTCGATCGTGTGCTGACCACATTAATACCTTGCGCATTATAATTGAACAGTCCGCTGAGTATAACACCCCTCTTTATTTACTTTTTGTCGATTTTGAACGTGCATTCGACACTATATCCCGAAACTCTATGTGGTCTGCATTAACCTACAAGGGAATTCCTGATAAAATAGTAAACATGATACGCGAGCTATATAGGGACGCTCAATGTAGGGTACGTTTCAATCGAAACGAGAGTCGGTCATTTGTTCCAGGCACAGGTGTACGTCAAGGCTGTGTCCTGTCGCCAACGTTGTTTTTGCTACTGCTCGATTGCGTATTGGAACAAACCAACAGAGATGCACCATTCGGTATTCGTTGGACATTGTCTGATTTTCTACATGACATAGACTATGCCGATGACATATGTCTAATGGCCCATCGTTTCTCGGAGATAGAAGCTAAACTTACAAGTCTGTCTGAAAACGCCAAAAAAGTTGGCTTAAAAATTAACATAAGTAAAACAAGGCTTATGCGCACAGGTACAGATGTCGTTACCCCATTAATAATAAATGACCAACGTATTGAAGATGTGGATGCTTTTTGTTATCTTGGTAGCAAGATAACTAAGGATGGTGGTTCAAATGCTGACGTTACCGATCGCATTAATAAAGCTCGAGTAGCCTTCTTTTCCTTGTCTAGAATTTGGCGAAGAAATAATATTTCTCGGAAAACCAAAATCCGCGTTTTTAACTGCAGCGTGAAGTCAGTATTACTTTACGGCTGCATCACATGGAGCTTAACGCAAGCTACCACTAGAAAAATTCAAACGTTCATCAACAAATGTCTAAGACAGATCTTTAACATCCACTGGCCAGATCGTATTTCAAATGAAGCTCTGCTCCAAAGAGCTAACTCCTTGCCAGTACACATTGATATTCGTAAACGGAAGTGGACGTGGATAGGCCACATATTGCGAAGACCACAAACAGAAATTGCAAGAACAGCCCTCGACTGGAACCCCCAAGGACAACGCCGCCAAGGTAGGCCCCGTAACACCTGGGTTCGTTGCCTTAAACAAGAATGCTTACGTGCTCGAGTATCCTGGAATCAAACAAAAACAATTGCCAGAGATAGAATCAGATGCAGAGAATTCGTTGACGCCCTATGTTCACACTGAACTTTATCTAAGTATTTATGGTGTTCAGAAATGTAATTCTATTTATATTTGGATAAATAAAGGATATATATATATATATATATAAAGAAGGGGCATCCTAGTCCCCCTCACACGAAAAGTATCCCTTTTAAAATCATTTTTGTTATTTTTTATCATGACCTACCTGTGTACCAAATTTCAGCTTTCTAGCTATACTGGAAGTGCCTTATGCAAGGAAGGGGAACACTAGTCCCCCAGGTAAAAAATGGCCGTTGAAAAATATTTTTTGTTAATTTCACATCAGGACCTACCTGTCTACAAAATTTAAGCTTTCTAGCTACACTGGAAGTTCCCCATAAAAAGAAAGGCATAATAGACCCCCCAGATGAAAAGTGCTCGTTAAAAAAACAATTTTCGTAAATTTCTCATCAGAACCTACCTGTGTACCGAATTTCAGCTTTCTAGCTATACTAGAAGTGCCCCATATAAAGAAGGGGCACTCAGGTCCCCCTGGAAAAAAAGTGCCCGTTTTCAGATTTTTCTGGTTATTTTCTCGCCAAGACCAACCTGTGTACCAAATTTCAGCTTTCTAGCTATACTAGAAGTGCCCCATATAAAGAAGGGGCACTCAGGTCCCCCCTGGAAGGAAAGTGCCCGTTTTCAAATTTTTCTGGTTATTTTCTCGCCAAGACCTACCTGTGTAACAAATTTCAGCTTTCTAGCTATACTGGAAATGCCCCATACAAAGAAGGGGCACTCAGGTCCCCCTGGGAGGAAAGTGCCCGTTTTCAGATTTTTCTGGTTATTTTCTCACCAAGACCTACCTGTGTACCGAATTTCAGCTTTCTAGCTATACTGGAAGTGCCTTATGCAAGGAAGGGGAACACTAGTCCCCCAGGTAAAAAATGGCCGTTGAAAAATATTTTTTGTTAATTTCACATCAGGACCTACCTGTCTATAAAATTTAAGCTTTCTAGCTACACTGGAAGTTCCCCATAAAAAGAAGGGCATAATAGACCCCCCAGATGAAAAGTGCCCGTTAAAAAAACATTTTCGTTAATATCTCATCAGAACCTACCTGTGTACCGAATTTCAGCTTTCTAGCTATACTAGAAGTGTCCCATATAAAGAAGGGGCACTCAGGTCCCCCCTGGAAGGAAAGTGCCCGTTTTCAGATTTTTCTGGATATTTTCTCGGCAAGACCTACCTGTGTACCAAATTTCAGCTTTCTAGCTATACTGGAAATGCCCAATACAAAGAAGGGGCACTCAGGTCCCCCCTGGAAGGAAAGTGCCCGTTTTCAGATTTTTCTGGTTATTTTCTCGCCAAGACCTACCTGTGTACCAAATTTCAGCTTTTTATCTCTACTAGAAGTGCCCCATACAAAGAAGGGGAATGATTGTCCCCCCAGATGAAAAGTGCCCGTTTTCAGATTTTTCTGGTTATTTTCTCACCAAGACCTACCTGTGTACCGAATTTCAGCTTTCTAGCTATACTAGAAGTGTCCCATACAAACAAGGGGCACTCAGGTCCCCCTGGGAGGAAAGTGCCCGTTTTTAGATTTTTCTGGTTATTTTCTCACCAAGACCTACCTGTGTACCAAATTTCAGCTTTCTAGCTATACTGGAAATGCCCCATACAAAGAAGGGGCACTCAGGTCCCCCCTGGAAGTAAAGTGCCCGTTTTCAGATTTTTCTGGTTATTTTCTCACCAAGACCTACCTGTGTACCAAATTTCAGCTTTCTAGCTATACTAGAAGTGCCCCATATAAAGAAGGGGCACTCAGGTCCCCCCTGGAAGGAAAGTGCCCGTTTTCAAATTTTTCTGGTTATTTTCTCGCCAAGACCTACCTGTGTAACAAATTTCAGCTTTCTATCTCTACTAGAAGTGCCCCATACAAAGAAGGGGAATGATTGTCCCCCCAGATGAAAAGTGCCCGTTTTCAGATTTTTCTGCTTATTTTCTCACCAAGACCTACCTGTGTACCGAATTTCAGCTTTCTAGCTATACTAGAAGTGCCCCATATAAAGAAGGGGCACTCAGGTCCCCCCTGGAAGGAAAGTGCCCGTTTTCAGATTTTTCTGGTTATTTTCTCGCCAAGACCTACCTGTGTACCAAATTTCAGCTTTCTAGCTATACTGAAAATGCCCCATACAAAGAAGGGGCACTCAGGTCCCCCCTTGGAGGAAAGTGCCCGTTTTCAGATTTTTCTGGTTATTTTCTCACCAAGACCTACCTGTGTACCAAATTTCAGCTTTCTAGCTATACTGGAAGTGCCCGATAATATTGATGAGTCAGTGAGTCAGTGAGTATGTACTAAAATATGGACTTTTCACACCTTAATATCTCGGGAAGCTTCTACGGTAGAACTTTCAAATTTAACCTGTGAGGTCACCTCTGTGGGGATAACTTATGTTTCAAGTTATGAGGGGGGTAAAAACAGCTCGAACTGTTTCGTGTAAATATACACACTGTGTGGCCGAACTTGGCCTGGCGCACTACCGTGCGCCTAGATCGGCCCTCCCTAAAGAAATGGTACTTGCTAAAGTCGTAGAAGACTGAAAATTCGTAAGTAGCCTAGAAATGGCATATAAAGAAAGAAACAATTGAGAAAGGGGAACTTTTCTCCTCCAACTACTCGTAAATGGGGTGCACATCTGTTTCGGCCCTCCCTAAAGAAATGGTACTTGCTAAAGTCGTAGAAGATTGAAAATTGGCAAGTATGCCTCTCGATGAACATATCCTATGGATAATGTGCCCCATATAAAGAAGGGGCATCCTAGTCCCCCTCACACGAAAAGTATCCCTTTTAAAATCATTTTGTTATTTTTTATCATGACCTACCTGTGTACCAAATTTCAGCTTTCTAGCTATACTGGAAGTGCCTTATGCAAGGAAGGGGAACACTAGTCCCCCAGGTAAAAAATGGCCGTTGAAAAATATTTTTTGTTAATTTCACATGAGGACCTACCTGTCTACAAAATTTAAGCTTTCTAGCTACACTGGAAGTTCCCCATAAAAAGAAGGGCATAATAGACCCCCCAGATGAAAAGTGCCCATTAAAAAACCAATTTTCGTTAATTTCTCATCAGAACCTACCTGTGTACCGAATTTCAGCTTTCTAGCTATACTAGAAAAGCCCCATATAAAGAAGGGGCACTCAGATCCCCCCTGGAAGGAAAGTGCCCGTTTTCAGATTTTTCTGGTTATTTTCTCGCCAAGACCTACCTGTGTACCAAATTTCAGCTTTCTAGCTATACTGGAAATGCCCCATACAAAGAAGGGGCACTCAGGTCCCCCTGGGAGGAAAGTGCCCATTTTCAGATTTTTCTGGTTATTTTCTCACCAAGACCTACCTGTGTACCGAATTTCAGCTTTCTAGCTATACTGGAAGTGCCTTATGCAAGGAAGGGGAACACTAGTCCCCCAGGTAAAAAATGGCCGTTGAAAAATATTTTTTGTTAATTTCACATCAGGACCTACCTGTCTTTAAAATTTAAGCTTTCTAGCTACACTGGAAGTTCCCCATAAAAAGAAGGGCATAATAGACCCCCCAGATGAAAAGTGCCCGTTAAAAAAACATTTTCGTTAATATCTCATCAGAACCTACCTGTGTACCGAATTTCAGCTTTCTAGCTATACTAGAAGTGTCCCATATAAAGAAGAGGCACTCAGGTCCCCCCTGGAAGGAAAGTGCCCGTTTTCAGATTTTTCTGGATATTTTCTCGCCAAGACCTACCTGTGTACCAAATTTCAGCTTTCTAGCTATACTGGAAATGCCCAATACAAAGAAGGGGCACTCAGGTCCCCCCTGGAAGGAAAGTGCCCGTTTTCAGATTTTTCTGGTTATTTTCTCGCCAAGACCTACCTGTGTACCAAATTTCAGCTTTTTATCTCTACTAGAAGTGCCCCATACAAAGAAGGGGAATGATTGTCCCCCCAGATGAAAAGTGCCCGTTTTCAGATTTTTCTGGTTATTTTCTCACCAAGACCTACCTGTGTACCGAATTTCAGCTTTCTAGCTATACTAGAAGTGTCCCATACAAACAAGGGGCACTCAGGTCCCCCCTGGAAGGAAAGTGCCCGTTTTCAGATTTTTCTGGTTATTTTCTCGCCAAGACCTACCTGTGTAACAAATTTCAGCTTTCTATCTCTACTAGAAGTGCCCCATACAAAGAAGGGGAATGATTGTCCCCCCAGATGAAAAGTGCCCGTTTTCAGATTTTTCTGCTTATTTTCTCACCAAGACCTACCTGTGTACCGAATTTCAGCTTTCTAGCTATACTAGAAGTGCCCCATATAAAGAAGGGGCACTCAGGTCCCCCCTGGAAGGAAAGTGCCCGTTTTCAGATTTTTCTGGTTATTTTCTCGCCAAGACCTACCTGTGTACCAAATTTCAGCTTTCTAGCTATACTGAAAATGCCCCATACAAAGAAGGGGCACTCAGGTCCCCCCTTGGAGGAAAGTGCCCGTTTTCAGATTTTTCTGGTTATTTTCTCACCAAGACCTACCTGTGTACCAAATTTCAGCTTTCTAGCTATACTGGAAGTGCCCGATAATATTGATGAGTCAGTGAGTCAGTGAGTATGTACTAAAATATGGACTTTTCACACCTTAATATCTCGGGAAGCTTCTACGGTAGAACTTTCAAATTTAACCTGTGAGGTCACCTCTGTGGGGATAACTTATGTTTCAAGTTATGAGGGGGGTAAAAACAGCTCGAACTGTTTCGTGTAAATATACACACTGTGTGGCCGAACTTGGCCTGGCGCACTACCGTGCGCCTAGATCGGCCCTCCCTAAAGAAATGGTACTTGCTAAAGTCGTAGAAGACTGAAAATTCGTAAGTAGCCTAGAAATGGCATATAAAGAAAGAAACAATTGAGAAAGGGGAACTTTTCTCCTCCAACTACTCGTAAATGGGGTGCACATCTGTTTCGGCCCTCCCTAAAGAAATGGTACTTGCTAAAGTCGTAGAAGATTGAAAATTGGCAAGTATGCCTCTCGATGAACATATCCTATGGATAAAGTGCCCCATATAAAGAAGGGGCATCCTAGTCCCCCTCACACGAAAAGTATCCCTTTTAAAATCATTTTGTTATTTTTTATCATGACCTACCTGTGTACCAAATTTCAGCTTTCTAGCTATACTGGAAGTGCCTTATGCAAGGAAGGGGAACACTAGTCCCCCAGGTAAAAAATGGCCGTTGAAAAATATTTTTTGTTAATTTCACATGAGGACCTACCTGTCTACAAAATTGAAGCTTTCTAGCTACACTGGAAGTTCCCCATAAAAAGAAGGGCATAATAGACCCCCCAGATGAAAAGTGCCCATTAAAAAAACAATTTTCGTTAATTTCTCATCAGAACCTACCTGTGTACCGAATTTCAGCTTTCTAGCTATACTAGAAAAGCCCCATATAAAGAAGGGGCACTCAGATCCCCCCTGGAAGGAAAGTGCCCGTTTTCAGATTTTTCTGGTTATTTTCTCGCCAAGACCTACCTGTGTACCAAATTTCAGCTTTCTAGCTATACTGGAAATGCCCCATACAAAGAAGGGGCACTCAGGTCCCCCTGGGAGGAAAGTGCCCGTTTTCAGATTTTTCTGGTTATTTTCTCACCAAGACCTACCTGTGTACCGAATTTCAGCTTTCTAGCTATACTGGAAGTGCCTTATGCAAGGAAGGGGAACACTAGTCCCCCAGGTAAAAAATGGCCGTTGAAAAATATTTTTTGTTAATTTCACATCAGGACCTACCTGTCTATAAAATTTAAGCTTTCTAGCTACACTGGAAGTTCCCCATAAAAAGAAGGGCATAATAGACCCCCCAGATGAAAAGTGCCCGTTAAAAAAACATTTTCGTTAATATCTCATCAGAACCTACCTGTGTACCGAATTTCAGCTTTCTAGCTATACTAGAAGTGTCCCATATAAAGAAGAGGCACTCAGGTCCCCCCTGGAAGGAAAGTGCCCGTTTTCAGATTTTTCTGGATATTTTCTCGCCAAGACCTACCTGTGTACCAAATTTCAGCTTTCTAGCTATACTGGAAATGCCCAATACAAAGAAGGGGCACTCAGGTCCCCCCTGGAAGGAAAGTGCCCGTTTTCAGATTTTTCTGGTTATTTTCTCGCCAAGACCTACCTGTGTACCAAATTTCAGCTTTTTATCTCTACTAGAAGTGCCCCATACAAAGAAGGGGAATGATTGTCCCCCCAGATGAAAAGTGCCCGTTTTCAGATTTTTCTGGTTATTTTCTCACCAAGACCTACCTGTGTACCGAATTTCAGCTTTCTAGCTATACTAGAAGTGTCCCATACAAACAAGGGGCACTCAGGTCCCCCCTGGGAGGAAAGTGCCCGTTTTTAGATTTTTCTGGTTATTTTCTCACCAAGACCTACCTGTGTACCAAATTTCAGCTTTCTAGCTATACTGGAAATGCCCCATACAAAGAAGGGGCACTCAGGTCCCCCCTGGAAGGAAAGTGCCCGTTTTCAGATTTTTCTGGTTATTTTCTCACCAAGACCTACCTGTGTACCAAATTTCAGCTTTCTAGCTATACTAGAAGTGCCCCATATAAAGAAGGGGCACTCAGGTCCCCCCTGGAAGGAAAGTGCCCGTTTTCAAATTTTTCTGGTTATTTTCTCGCCAAGACCTACCTGTGTAACAAATTTCAGCTTTCTATCTCTACTAGAAGTGCCCCATACAAAGAAGGGGAATGATTGTCCCCCCAGATGAAAAGTGCCCGTTTTCAGATTTTTCTGCTTATTTTCTCACCAAGACCTACCTGTGTACCGAATTTCAGCTTTCTAGCTATACTAGAAGTGCCCCATATAAAGAAGGGGCACTCAGGTCCCCCCTGGAAGGAAAGTGCCCGTTTTCAGATTTTTCTGGTTATTTTCTCGCCAAGACCTACCTGTGTACCAAATTTCAGCTTTCTAGCTATACTGAAAATGCCCCATACAAAGAAGGGGCACTCAGGTCCCCCCTTGGAGGAAAGTGCCCGTTTTCAGATTTTTCTGGTTATTTTCTCACCAAGACCTACCTGTGTACCAAATTTCAGCTTTCTAGCTATACTGGAAGTGCCCGATAATATTGATGAGTCAGTGAGTCAGTGAGTATGTACTAAAATATGGACTTTTCACACCTTAATATCTCGGGAAGCTTCTACGGTAGAACTTTCAAATTTAACCTGTGAGGTCACCTCTGTGGGGATAACTTATGTTTCAAGTTATGAGGGGGGTAAAAACAGCTCGAACTGTTTCGTGTAAATATACACACTGTGTGGCCGAACTTGGCCTGGCGCACTACCGTGCGCCTAGATCGGCCCTCCCTAAAGAAATGGTACTTGCTAAAGTCGTAGAAGACTGAAAATTCGTAAGTAGCCTAGAAATGGCATATAAAGAAAGAAACAATTGAGAAAGGGGAACTTTTCTCCTCCAACTACTCGTAAATGGGGTGCACATCTGTTTCGGCCCTCCCTAAAGAAATGGTACTTGCTAAAGTCGTAGAAGATTGAAAATTGGCAAGTATGCCTCTCGATGAACATATCCTATGGATAATGTGCCCCATATAAAGAAGGGGCATCCTAGTCCCCCTCACACGAAAAGTATCCCTTTTAAAATCATTTTGTTATTTTTTATCATGACCTACCTGTGTACCAAATTTCAGCTTTCTAGCTATACTGGAAGTGCCTTATGCAAGGAAGGGGAACACTAGTCCCCCAGGTAAAAAATGGCCGTTGAAAAATATTTTTTGTTAATTTCACATGAGGACCTACCTGTCTACAAAATTTAAGCTTTCTAGCTACACTGGAAGTTCCCCATAAAAAGAAGGGCATAATAGACCCCCCAGATGAAAAGTGCCCATTAAAAAAACAATTTTCGTTAATTTCTCATCAGAACCTACCTGTGTACCGAATTTCAGCTTTCTAGCTATACTAGAAAAGCCCCATATAAAGAAGGGGCACTCAGATCCCCCCTGGAAGGAAAGTGCCCGTTTTCAGATTTTTCTGGTTATTTTCTCGCCAAGACCTACCTGTGTACCAAATTTCAGCTTTCTAGCTATACTGGAAATGCCCCATACAAAGAAGGGGCACTCAGGTCCCCCTGGGAGGAAAGTGCCCATTTTCAGATTTTTCTGGTTATTTTCTCACCAAGACCTACCTGTGTACCGAATTTCAGCTTTCTAGCTATACTGGAAGTGCCTTATGCAAGGAAGGGGAACACTAGTCCCCCAGGTAAAAAATGGCCGTTGAAAAATATTTTTTGTTAATTTCACATCAGGACCTACCTGTCTATAAAATTTAAGCTTTCTAGCTACACTGGAAGTTCCCCATAAAAAGAAGGGCATAATAGACCCCCCAGATGAAAAGTGCCCGTTAAAAAAACATTTTCGTTAATATCTCATCAGAACCTACCTGTGTACCGAATTTCAGCTTTCTAGCTATACTAGAAGTGTCCCATATAAAGAAGAGGCACTCAGGTCCCCCCTGGAAGGAAAGTGCCCGTTTTCAGATTTTTCTGGATATTTTCTCGCCAAGACCTACCTGTGTACCAAATTTCAGCTTTCTAGCTATACTGGAAATGCCCAATACAAAGAAGGGGCACTCAGGTCCCCCCTGGAAGGAAAGTGCCCGTTTTCAGATTTTTCTGGTTATTTTCTCGCCAAGACCTACCTGTGTACCAAATTTCAGCTTTTTATCTCTACTAGAAGTGCCCCATACAAAGAAGGGGAATGATTGTCCCCCCAGATGAAAAGTGCCCGTTTTCAGATTTTTCTGGTTATTTTCTCACCAAGACCTACCTGTGTACCGAATTTCAGCTTTCTAGCTATACTAGAAGTGTCCCATACAAACAAGGGGCACTCAGGTCCCCCCTGGGAGGAAAGTGCCCGTTTTTAGATTTTTCTGGTTATTTTCTCACCAAGACCTGCCTGTGTACCAAATTTCAGCTTTCTAGCTATACTGGAAATGCCCCATACAAAGAAGGGGCACTCAGGTCCCCCCTGGAAGGAAAGTGCCCGTTTTCAGATTTTTCTGGTTATTTTCTCACCAAGACCTACCTGTGTACCAAATTTCAGCTTTCTAGCTATACTAGAAGTGCCCCATATAAAGAAGGGGCACTCAGGTCCCCCCTGGAAGGAAAGTGCCCGTTTTCAAATTTTTCTGGTTATTTTCTCGCCAAGACCTACCTGTGTAACAAATTTCAGCTTTCTATCTCTACTAGAAGTGCCCCATACAAAGAAGGGGAATGATTGTCCCCCCAGATGAAAAGTGCCCGTTTTCAGATTTTTCTGCTTATTTTCTCACCAAGACCTACCTGTGTACCGAATTTCAGCTTTCTAGCTATACTAGAAGTGCCCCATACAAAGAAGGGGCACTCAGGTCCCCCCTTGGAGGAAAGTGCCCGTTTTCAGATTTTTCTGGTTATTTTCTCACCAAGACCTACCTGTGTACCAAATTTCAGCTTTCTAGCTATACTGGAAGTGCCCGATAATATTGATGAGTCAGTGAGTCAGTGAGTATGTACTAAAATATGGACTTTTCACACCTTAATATCTCGGGAAGCTTCTACGGTAGAACTTTCAAATTTAACCTGTGAGGTCACCTCTGTGGGGATAACTTATGTTTCAAGTTATGAGGGGGGTAAAAACAGCTCGAACTGTTTCGTGTAAATATACACACTGTGTGGCCGAACTTGGCCTGGCGCACTACCGTGCGCCTAGATCGGCCCTCCCTAAAGAAATGGTACTTGCTAAAGTCGTAGAAGACTGAAAATTCGTAAGTAGCCTAGAAATGGCATATAAAGAAAGAAACAATTGAGAAAGGGGAACTTTTCTCCTCCAACTACTCGTAAATGGGGTGCACATCTGTTTCGGCCCTCCCTAAAGAAATGGTACTTGCTAAAGTCGTAGAAGATTGAAAATTGGCAAGTATGCCTCTCGATGAACATATCCTATGGATAAAGTGCCCCATATAAAGAAGGGGCATCCTAGTCCCCCTCACACGAAAAGTATCCCTTTTAAAATCATTTTGTTATTTTTTATCATGACCTACCTGTGTACCAAATTTCAGCTTTCTAGCTATACTGGAAGTGCCTTATGCAAGGAAGGGGAACACTAGTCCCCCAGGTAAAAAATGGCCGTTGAAAAATATTTTTTGTTAATTTCACATGAGGACCTACCTGTCTACAAAATTGAAGCTTTCTAGCTACACTGGAAGTTCCCCATAAAAAGAAGGGCATAATAGACCCCCCAGACGAAAAGTGCCCATTAAAAAAACAATTTTCGTTAATTTCTCATCAGAACCTACCTGTGTACCGAATTTCAGCTTTCTAGCTATACTAGAAAAGCCCCATATAAAGAAGGGGCACTCAGATCCCCCCTGGAAGGAAAGTGCCCGTTTTCAGATTTTTCTGGTTATTTTCTCGCCAAGACCTACCTGTGTACCAAATTTCAGCTTTCTAGCTATACTGGAAATGCCCCATACAAAGAAGGGGCACTCAGGTCCCCCTGGGAGGAAAGTGCCCGTTTTCAGATTTTTCTGGTTATTTTCTCACCAAGACCTACCTGTGTACCGAATTTCAGCTTTCTAGCTATACTGGAAGTGCCTTATGCAAGGAAGGGGAACACTAGTCCCCCAGGTAAAAAATGGCCGTTGAAAAATATTTTTTGTTAATTTCACATCAGGACCTACCTGTCTATAAAATTTAAGCTTTCTAGCTACACTGGAAGTTCCCCATAAAAAGAAGGGCATAATAGACCCCCCAGATGAAAAGTGCCCGTTAAAAAAACATTTTCGTTAATATCTCATCAGAACCTACCTGTGTACCGAATTTCAGCTTTCTAGCTATACTAGAAGTGTCCCATATAAAGAAGAGGCACTCAGGTCCCCCCTGGAAGGAAAGTGCCCGTTTTCAGATTTTTCTGGATATTTTCTCGCCAAGACCTACCTGTGTACCAAATTTCAGCTTTCTAGCTATACTGGAAATGCCCAATACAAAGAAGGGGCACTCAGGTCCCCCCTGGAAGGAAAGTGCCCGTTTTCAGATTTTTCTGGTTATTTTCTCGCCAAGACCTACCTGTGTACCAAATTTCAGCTTTTTATCTCTACTAGAAGTGCCCCATACAAAGAAGGGGAATGATTGTCCCCCCAGATGAAAAGTGCCCGTTTTCAGATTTTTCTGGTTATTTTCTCACCAAGAACTACCTGTGTACCGAATTTCAGCTTTCTAGCTATACTAGAAGTGTCCCATACAAACAAGGGGCACTCAGGTCCCCCCTGGGAGGAAAGTGCCCGTTTTTAGATTTTTCTGGTTATTTTCTCACCAAGACCTACCTGTGTACCAAATTTCAGCTTTCTAGCTATACTGGAAATGCCCCATACAAAGAAGGGGCACTCAGGTCCCCCCTGGAAGGAAAGTGCCCGTTTTCAGATTTTTCTGGTTATTTTCTCACCAAGACCTACCTGTGTACCAAATTTCAGCTTTCTAGCTATACTAGAAGTGCCCCATATAAAGAAGGGGCACTCAGGTCCCCCCTGGAAGGAAAGTGCCCGTTTTCAAATTTTTCTGGTTATTTTCTCGCCAAGACCTACCTGTGTAACAAATTTCAGCTTTCTATCTCTACTAGAAGTGCCCCATACAAAGAAGGGGAATGATTGTCCCCCCAGATGAAAAGTGCCCGTTTTCAGATTTTTCTGCTTATTTTCTCACCAAGACCTACCTGTGTACCGAATTTCAGCTTTCTAGCTATACTAGAAGTGCCCCATATAAAGAAGGGGCACTCAGGTCCCCCCTGGAAGGAAAGTGCCCGTTTTCAGATTTTTCTGGTTATTTTCTCGCCAAGACCTACCTGTGTACCAAATTTCAGCTTTCTAGCTATACTGAAAATGCCCCATACAAAGAAGGGGCACTCAGGTCCCCCCTTGGAGGAAAGTGCCCGTTTTCAGATTTTTCTGGTTATTTTCTCACCAAGACCTACCTGTGTACCAAATTTCAGCTTTCTAGCTATACTGGAAGTGCCCGATAATATTGATGAGTCAGTGAGTCAGTGAGTATGTACTAAAATATGGACTTTTCACACCTTAATATCTCGGGAAGCTTCTACGGTAGAACTTTCAAATTTAACCTGTGAGGTCACCTCTGTGGGGATAACTTATGTTTCAAGTTATGAGGGGGGTAAAAACAGCTCGAACTGTTTCGTGTAAATATACACACTGTGTGGCCGAACTTGGCCTGGCGCACTACCGTGCGCCTAGATCGGCCCTCCCTAAAGAAATGGTACTTGCTAAAGTCGTAGAAGACTGAAAATTCGTAAGTAGCCTAGAAATGGCATATAAAGAAAGAAACAATTGAGAAAGGGGAACTTTTCTCCTCCAACTACTCGTAAATGGGGTGCACATCTGTTTCGGCCCTCCCTAAAGAAATGGTACTTGCTAAAGTCGTAGAAGATTGAAAATTGGCAAGTATGCCTCTCGATGAACATATCCTATGGATAAAGTGCCCCATATAAAGAAGGGGCATCCTAGTCCCCCTCACACGAAAAGTATCCCTTTTAAAATCATTTTGTTATTTTTTATCATGACCTACCTGTGTACCAAATTTCAGCTTTCTAGCTATACTGGAAGTGCCTTATGCAAGGAAGGGGAACACTAGTCCCCCAGGTAAAAAATGGCCGTTGAAAAATATTTTTTGTTAATTTCACATGAGGACCTACCTGTCTACAAAATTGAAGCTTTCTAGCTACACTGGAAGTTCCCCATAAAAAGAAGGGCATAATAGACCCCCCAGATGAAAAGTGCCCATTAAAAAAACAATTTTCGTTAATTTCTCATCAGAACCTACCTGTGTACCGAATTTCAGCTTTCTAGCTATACTAGAAAAGCCCCATATAAAGAAGGGGCACTCAGATCCCCCCTGGAAGGAAAGTGCCCGTTTTCAGATTTTTCTGGTTATTTTCTCGCCAAGACCTACCTGTGTACCAAATTTCAGCTTTCTAGCTATACTGGAAATGCCCCATACAAAGAAGGGGCACTCAGGTCCCCCTGGGAGGAAAGTGCCCGTTTTCAGATTTTTCTGGTTATTTTCTCACCAAGACCTACCTGTGTACCGAATTTCAGCTTTCTAGCTATACTGGAAGTGCCTTATGCAAGGAAGGGGAACACTAGTCCCCCAGGTAAAAAATGGCCGTTGAAAAATATTTTTTGTTAATTTCACATCAGGACCTACCTGTCTATAAAATTTAAGCTTTCTAGCTACACTGGAAGTTCCCCATAAAAAGAAGGGCATAATAGACCCCCCAGATGAAAAGTGCCCGTTAAAAAAACATTTTCGTTAATATCTCATCAGAACCTACCTGTGTACCGAATTTCAGCTTTCTAGATATACTAGAAGTGTCCCATATAAAGAAGGGGCACTCAGGTCCCCCCTGGAAGGAAAGTGCCCGTTTTCAGATTTTTCTGGATATTTTCTTGCCAAGACCTACCTGTGTACCAAATTTCAGCTTTCTAGCTATACTGGAAATGCCCAATACAAAGAAGGGGCACTCAGGTCCCCCCTGGAAGGAAAGTGCCCGTTTTCAGATTTTTCTGGTTATTTTCTCGCCAAGACCTACCTGTGTACCAAATTTCAGCTTTTTATCTCTACTAGAAGTGCCCCATACAAAGAAGGGGAATGATTGTCCCCCCAGATGAAAAGTGCCCGTTTTCAGATTTTTCTGGTTATTTTCTCACCAAGACCTACCTGTGTACCGAATTTCAGCTTTCTAGCTATACTAGAAGTGTCCCATACAAACAAGGGGCACTCAGGTCCCCCCTGGGAGGAAAGTGCCCGTTTTTAGATTTTTCTGGTTATTTTCTCACCAAGACCTACCTGTGTACCAAATTTCAGCTTTCTAGCTATACTGGAAATGCCCCATACAAAGAAGGGGCACTCAGGTCCCCCCTGGAAGGAAAGTGCCCGTTTTCAGATTTTTCTGGTTATTTTCTCACCAAGACCTACCTGTGTACCAAATTTCAGCTTTCTAGCTATACTAGAAGTGCCCCATATAAAGAAGGGGCACTCAGGTCCCCCCTGGAAGGAAAGTGCCCGTTTTCAAATTTTTCTGGTTATTTTCTCGCCAAGACCTACCTGTGTAACAAATTTCAGCTTTCTATCTCTACTAGAAGTGCCCCATAAAAAGAAGGGGAATGATTGTCCCCCCAGATGAAAAGTGCCCGTTTTCAGATTTTTCTGCTTATTTTCTCACCAAGACCTACCTGTGTACCGAATTTCAGCTTTCTAGCTATACTAGAAGTGCCCCATATAAAGAAGGGGCACTCAGGTCCCCCCTGGAAGGAAAGTGCCCGTTTTCAGATTTTTCTGGTTATTTTCTCGCCAAGACCTACCTGTGTACCAAATTTCAGCTTTGTAGCTATACTGAAAATGCCCCATACAAAGAAGGGGCACTCAGGTCCCCCCTTGGAGGAAAGTGCCCGTTTTCAGATTTTTCTGGTTATTTTCTCACCAAGACCTACCTGTGTACCAAATTTCAGCTTTCTAGCTATACTGGAAGTGCCCGATAATATTGATGAGTCAGTGAGTCAGTGAGTATGTACTAAAATATGGACTTTTCACACCTTAATATCTCGGGAAGCTTCTACGGTAGAACTTTCAAATTTAACCTGTGAGGTCACCTCTGTGGGGATAACTTATGTTTCAAGTTATGAGGGGGGTAAAAACAGCTCGAACTGTTTCGTGTAAATATACACACTGTGTGGCCGAACTTGGCCTGGCGCACTACCGTGCGCCTAGATCGGCCCTCCCTAAAGAAATGGTACTTGCTAAAGTCGTAGAAGACTGAAAATTCGTAAGTAGCCTAGAAATGGCATATAAAGAAAGAAACAATTGAGAAAGGGGAACTTTTCTCCTCCAACTACTCGTAAATGGGGTGCACATCTGTTTCGGCCCTCCCTAAAGAAATGGTACTTGCTAAAGTCGTAGAAGATTGAAAATTGGCAAGTATGCCTCTCGATGAACATATCCTATGGATAAAGTGCCCCATATAAAGAAGGGGCATCCTAGTCCCCCTCACACGAAAAGTATCCCTTTTAAAATCATTTTGTTATTTTTTATCATGACCTACCTGTGTACCAAATTTCAGCTTTCTAGCTATACTGGAAGTGCCTTATGCAAGGAAGGGGAACACTAGTCCCCCAGGTAAAAAATGGCCGTTGAAAAATATTTTTTGTTAATTTCACATGAGGACCTACCTGTCTACAAAATTGAAGCTTTCTAGCTACACTGGAAGTTCCCCATAAAAAGAAGGGCATAATAGACCCCCCAGATGAAAAGTGCCCATTAAAAAAACAATTTTCGTTAATTTCTCATCAGAACCTACCTGTGTACCGAATTTCAGCTTTCTAGCTATACTAGAAAAGCCCCATATAAAGAAGGGGCACTCAGATCCCCCCTGGAAGGAAAGTGCCCGTTTTCAGATTTTTCTGGTTATTTTCTCGCCAAGACCTACCTGTGTACCAAATTTCAGCTTTCTAGCTATACTGGAAATGCCCCATACAAAGAAGGGGCACTCAGGTCCCCCTGGGAGGAAAGTGCCCGTTTTCAGATTTTTCTGGTTATTTTCTCACCAAGACCTACCTGTGTACCGAATTTCAGCTTTCTAGCTATACTGGAAGTGCCTTATGCAAGGAAGGGGAACACTAGTCCCCCAGGTAAAAAATGGCCGTTGAAAAATATTTTTTGTTAATTTCACATCAGGACCTACCTGTCTATAAAATTTAAGCTTTCTAGCTACACTGGAAGTTCCCCATAAAAAGAAGGGCATAATAGACCCCCCAGATGAAAAGTGCCCGTTAAAAAAACATTTTCGTTAATATCTCATCAGAACCTACCTGTGTACCGAATTTCAGCTTTCTAGCTATACTAGAAGTGTCCCATATAAAGAAGAGGCACTCAGGTCCCCCCTGGAAGGAAAGTGCCCGTTTTCAGATTTTTCTGGATATTTTCTCGCCAAGACCTACCTGTGTACCAAATTTCAGCTTTCTAGCTATACTGGAAATGCCCAATACAAAGAAGGGGCACTCAGGTCCCCCCTGGAAGGAAAGTGCCCGTTTTCAGATTTTTCTGGTTATTTTCTCGCCAAGACCTACCTGTGTACCAAATTTCAGCTTTTTATCTCTACTAGAAGTGCCCCATACAAAGAAGGGGAATGATTGTCCCCCCAGATGAAAAGTGCCCGTTTTCAGATTTTTCTGGTTATTTTCTCACCAAGACCTACCTGTGTACCGAATTTCAGCTTTCTAGCTATACTAGAAGTGTCCCATACAAACAAGGGGCACTCAGGTCCCCTCTGGGAGGAAAGTGCCCGTTTTTAGATTTTTCTGGTTATTTTCTCACCAAGACCTACCTGTGTACCAAATTTCAGCTTTCTAGCTATACTGGAAATGCCCCATACAAAGAAGGGGCACTCAGGTCCCCCCTGGAAGGAAAGTGCCCGTTTTCAGATTTTTCTGGTTATTTTCTCACCAAGACCTACCTGTGTACCAAATTTCAGCTTTCTAGCTATACTAGAAGTGCCCCATATAAAGAAGGGGCACTCAGGTCCCCCCTGGAAGGAAAGTGCCCGTTTTCAAATTTTTCTGGTTATTTTCTCGCCAAGACCTACCTGTGTAACAAATTTCAGCTTTCTATCTCTACTAGAAGTGCCCCATACAAAGAAGGGGAATGATTGTCCCCCCAGATGAAAAGTGCCCGTTTTCAGATTTTTCTGCTTATTTTCTCACCAAGACCTACCTGTGTACCGAATTTCAGCTTTCTAGCTATACTAGAAGTGCCCCATATAAAGAAGGGGCACTCAGGTCCCCCCTGGAAGGAAAGTGCCCGTTTTCAGATTTTTCTGGTTATTTTCTCGCCAAGACCTACCTGTGTACCAAATTTCAGCTTTCTAGCTATACTGAAAATGCCCCATACAAAGAAGGGGCACTCAGGTCCCCCCTTGGAGGAAAGTGGCCGTTTTCAGATTTTTCTGGTTATTTTCTCACCAAGACCTACCTGTGTACCAAATTTCAGCTTTCTAGCTATACTGGAAGTGCCCGATAATATTGATGAGTCAGTGAGTCAGTGAGTATGTACTAAAATATGGACTTTTCACACCTTAATATCTCGGGAAGCTTCTACGGTAGAACTTTCAAATTTAACCTGTGAGGTCACCTCTGTGGGGATAACTTATGTTTCAAGTTATGAGGGGGGTAAAAACAGCTCGAACTGTTTCGTGTAAATATACACACTGTGTGGCCGAACTTGGCCTGGCGCACTACCGTGCGCCTAGATCGGCCCTCCCTAAAGAAATGGTACTTGCTAAAGTCGTAGAAGACTGAAAATTCGTAAGTAGCCTAGAAATGGCATATAAAGAAAGAAACAATTGAGAAAGGGGAACTTTTCTCCTCCAACTACTCGTAAATGGGGTGCACATCTGTTTCGGCCCTCCCTAAAGAAATGGTACTTGCTAAAGTCGTAGAAGATTGAAAATTGGCAAGTATGCCTCTCGATGAACATATCCTATGGATAAAGTGCCCCATATAAAGAAGGGGCATCCTAGTCCCCCTCACACGAAAAGTATCCCTTTTAAAATCATTTTGTTATTTTTTATCATGACCTACCTGTGTACCAAATTTCAGCTTTCTAGCTATACTGGAAGTGCCTTATGCAAGGAAGCGGAACACTAGTCCCCCAGGTAAAAAATGGCCGTTGAAAAATATTTTTTGTTAATTTCACATGAGGACCTACCTGTCTACAAAATTGAAGCTTTCTAGCTACACTGGAAGTTCCCCATAAAAAGAAGGGCATAATAGACCCCCCAGACGAAAAGTGCCCATTAAAAAAACAATTTTCGTTAATTTCTCATCAGAACCTACCTGTGTACCGAATTTCAGCTTTCTAGCTATACTAGAAAAGCCCCATATAAAGAAGGGGCACTCAGATCCCCCCTGGAAGGAAAGTGCCCGTTTTCAGATTTTTCTGGTTATTTTCTCGCCAAGACCTACCTGTGTACCAAATTTCAGCTTTCTAGCTATACTGGAAATGCCCCATACAAAGAAGGGGCACTCAGGTCCCCCTGGGAGGAAAGTGCCCGTTTTCAGATTTTTCTGGTTATTTTCTCTCCAAGACCTACCTGTGTACCGAATTTCAGCTTTCTAGCTATACTGGAAGTGCCTTATGCAAGGAAGGGGAACACTAGTCCCCCAGGTAAAAAATGGCCGTTGAAAAATATTTTTTGTTAATTTCACATCAGGACCTACCTGTCTATAAAATTTAAGCTTTCTAGCTACACTGGAAGTTCCCCATAAAAAGAAGGGCATAATAGACCCCCCAGATGAAAAGTGCCCGTTAAAAAAACATTTTCGTTAATATCTCATCAGAACCCACCTGTGTACCGAATTTCAGCTTTCTAGCTATACTAGAAGTGTCCCATATAAAGAAGAGGCACTCAGGTCCCCCCTGGAAGGAAAGTGCCCGTTTTCAGATTTTTCTGGATATTTTCTCGCCAAGACCTACCTGTGTACCAAATTTCAGCTTTCTAGCTATACTGGAAATGCCCAATACAAAGAAGGGGCACTCAGGTCCCCCCTGGAAGGAAAGTGCCCGTTTTCAGATTTTTCTGGTTATTTTCTCGCCAAGACCTACCTGTGTACCAAATTTCAGCTTTTTATCTCTACTAGAAGTGCCCCATACAAAGAAGGGGAATGATTGTCCCCCCAGATGAAAAGTGCCCGTTTTCAGATTTTTCTGGTTATTTTCTCACCAAGACCTACCTGTGTACCGAATTTCAGCTTTCTAGCTATACTAGAAGTGTCCCATACAAACAAGGGGCACTCAGGTCCCCCCTGGGAGGAAAGTGCCCGTTTTTAGATTTTTCTGGTTATTTTCTCACCAAGACCTGCCTGTGTACCAAATTTCAGCTTTCTAGCTATACTGGAAATGCCCCATACAAAGAAGGGGCACTCAGGTCCCCCCTGGAAGGAAAGTGCCCGTTTTCAGATTTTTCTGGTTATTTTCTCACCAAGACCTACCTGTGTACCAAATTTCAGCTTTCTAGCTATACTAGAAGTGCCCCATATAAAGAAGGGGCACTCAGGTCCCCCCTGGAAGGAAAGTGCCCGTTTTCAAATTTTTCTGGTTATTTTCTCGCCAAGACCTACCTGTGTAACAAATTTCAGCTTTCTATCTCTACTAGAAGTGCCCCATACAAAGAAGGGGAATGATTGTCCCCCCAGATGAAAAGTGCCCGTTTTCAGATTTTTCTGCTTATTTTCTCACCAAGACCTACCTGTGTACCGAATTTCAGCTTTCTAGCTATACTAGAAGTGCCCCATATAAAGAAGGGGCACTCAGGTCCCCCCTGGAAGGAAAGTGCTCGTTTTCAGATTTTTCTGGTTATTTTCTCGCCAAGACCTACCTGTGTACCAAATTTCAGCTTTCTAGCTATACTGAAAATGCCCCATACAAAGAAGGGGCACTCAGGTCCCCCCTTGGAGGAAAGTGCCCGTTTTCAGATTTTTCTGGTTATTTTCTCACCAAGACCTACCTGTGTACCAAATTTCAGCTTTCTAGCTATACTGGAAGTGCCCGATAATATTGATGAGTCAGTGAGTCAGTGAGTATGTACTAAAATATGGACTTTTCACACCTTAATATCTCGGGAAGCTTCTACGGTAGAACTTTCAAATTTAACCTGTGAGGTCACCTCTGTGGGGATAACTTATGTTTCAAGTTATGAGGGGGGTAAAAACAGCTCGAACTGTTTCGTGTAAATATACACACTGTGTGGCCGAACTTGGCCTGGCGCACTACCGTGCGCCTAGATCGGCCCTCCCTAAAGAAATGGTACTTGCTAAAGTCGTAGAAGACTGAAAATTCGTAAGTAGCCTAGAAATGGCATATAAAGAAAGAAACAATTGAGAAAGGGGAACTTTTCTCCTCCAACTACTCGTAAATGGGGTGCACATCTGTTTCGGCCCTCCCTAAAGAAATGGTACTTGCTAAAGTCGTAGAAGATTGAAAATTGGCAAGTATGCCTCTCGATGAACATATCCTATGGATAAAGTGCCCCATATAAAGAAGGGGCATCCTAGTCCCCCTCACACGAAAAGTATCCCTTTTAAAATCATTTTGTTATTTTTTATCATGACCTACCTGTGTACCAAATTTCAGCTTTCTAGCTATACTGGAAGTGCCTTATGCAAGGAAGGGGAACACTAGTCCCCCAGGTAAAAAATGGCCGTTGAAAAATATTTTTTGTTAATTTCACATGAGGACCTACCTGTCTACAAAATTGAAGCTTTCTAGCTACACTGGAAGTTCCCCATAAAAAGAAGGGCATAATAGACCCCCCAGATGAAAAGTGCCCATTAAAAAAACAATTTTCGTTAATTTCTCATCAGAACCTACCTGTGTACCGAATTTCAGCTTTCTAGCTATACTAGAAAAGCCCCATATAAAGAAGGGGCACTCAGATCCCCCCTGGAAGGAAAGTGCCCGTTTTCAGATTTTTCTGGTTATTTTCTCGCCAAGACCTACCTGTGTACCAAATTTCAGCTTTCTAGCTATACTGGAAATGCCCCATACAAAGAAGGGGCACTCAGGTCCCCCTGGGAGGAAAGTGCCCGTTTTCAGATTTTTCTGGTTATTTTCTCACCAAGACCTACCTGTGTACCGAATTTCAGCTTTCTAGCTATACTGGAAGTGCCTTATGCAAGGAAGGGGAACACTAGTCCCCCAGGTAAAAAATGGCCGTTGAAAAATATTTTTTGTTAATTTCACATCAGGACCTACCTGTCTATAAAATTTAAGCTTTCTAGCTACACTGGAAGTTCCCCATAAAAAGAAGGGCATAATAGACCCCCCAGATGAAAAGTGCCCGTTAAAAAAACATTTTCGTTAATATCTCATCAGAACCTACCTGTGTACCGAATTTCAGCTTTCTAGCTATACTAGAAGTGTCCCATATAAAGAAGGGGCACTCAGGTCCCCCCTGGAAGGAAAGTGCCCGTTTTCAGATTTTTCTGGATATTTTCTCGCCAAGACCTACCTGTGTACCAAATTTCAGCTTTCTAGCTATACTGGAAATGCCCAATACAAAGAAGGGGCACTCAGGTCCCCCTGGAAGGAAAGTGCCCGTTTTCAGAATTTTCTGGTTATTTTCTCGCCAAGACCTACCTGTGTACCAAATTTCAGCTTTTTATCTCTACTAGAAGTGCCCCATACAAAGAAGGGGAATGATTGTCCCCCCAGATGAAAAGTGCCCGTTTTCAGATTTTTCTGGTTATTTTCTCACCAAGACCTACCTGTGTACCGAATTTCAGCTTTCTAGCTATACTAGAAGTGTCCCATACAAACAAGGGGCACTCAGGTCCCCCCTGGGAGGAAAGTGCCCGTTTTTAGATTTTTCTGGTTATTTTCTCACCAAGACCTACCTGTGTACCAAATTTCAGCTTTCTAGCTATACTGGAAATGCCCCATACAAAGAAGGGGCACTCAGGTCCCCCCTGGAAGGAAAGTGCCCGTTTTCAGATTTTTCTGGTTATTTTCTCACCAAGACCTACCTGTGTACCAAATTTCAGCTTTCTAGCTATACTAGAAGTGCCCCATATAAAGAAGGGGCACTCAGGTCCCCCCTGGAAGGAAAGTGCCCGTTTTCAAATTTTTCTGGTTATTTTCTCGCCAAGACCTACCTGTGTAACAAATTTCAGCTTTCTATCTCTACTAGAAGTGCCCCATAAAAAGAAGGGGAATGATTGTCCCCCCAGATGAAAAGTGCCCGTTTTCAGATTTTTCTGCTTATTTTCTCACCAAGACCTACCTGTGTACCGAATTTCAGCTTTCTAGCTATACTAGAAGTGCCCCATATAAAGAAGGGGCACTCAGGTCCCCCCTGGAAGGAAAGTGCCCGTTTTCAGATTTTTCTGGTTATTTTCTCGCCAAGACCTACCTGTGTACCAAATTTCAGCTTTGTAGCTATACTGAAAATGCCCCATACAAAGAAGGGGCACTCAGGTCCCCCCTTGGAGGAAAGTGCCCGTTTTCAGATTTTTCTGGTTATTTTCTCACCAAGACCTACCTGTGTACCAAATTTCAGCTTTCTAGCTATACTGGAAGTGCCCGATAATATTGATGAGTCAGTGAGTCAGTGAGTATGTACTAAAATATGGACTTTTCACACCTTAATATCTCGGGAAGCTTCTACGGTAGAACTTTCAAATTTAACCTGTGAGGTCACCTCTGTGGGGATAACTTATGTTTCAAGTTATGAGGGGGGTAAAAACAGCTCGAACTGTTTCGTGTAAATATACACACTGTGTGGCCGAACTTGGCCTGGCGCACTACCGTGCGCCTAGATCGGCCCTCCCTAAAGAAATGGTACTTGCTAAAGTCGTAGAAGACTGAAAATTCGTAAGTAGCCTAGAAATGGCATATAAAGAAAGAAACAATTGAGAAAGGGGAACTTTTCTCCTCCAACTACTCGTAAATGGGGTGCACATCTGTTTCGGCCCTCCCTAAAGAAATGGTACTTGCTAAAGTCGTAGAAGATTGAAAATTGGCAAGTATGCCTCTCGATGAACATATCCTATGGATAAAGTGCCCCATATAAAGAAGGGGCATCCTAGTCCCCCTCACACGAAAAGTATCCCTTTTAAAATCATTTTGTTATTTTTTATCATGACCTACCTGTGTACCAAATTTCAGCTTTCTAGCTATACTGGAAGTGCCTTATGCAAGGAAGGGGAACACTAGTCCCCCAGGTAAAAAATGGCCGTTGAAAAATATTTTTTGTTAATTTCACATGAGGACCTACCTGTCTACAAAATTTAAGCTTTCTAGCTACACTGGAAGTTCCCCATAAAAAGAAGGGCATAATAGACCCCCCAGATGAAAAGTGCCCATTAAAAAAACAATTTTCGTTAATTTCTCATCAGAACCTACCTGTGTACCGAATTTCAGCTTTCTAGCTATACTAGAAAAGCCCCATATAAAGAAGGGGCACTCAGATCCCCCCTGGAAGGAAAGTGCCCGTTTTCAGATTTTTCTGGTTATTTTCTCGCCAAGACCTACCTGTGTACCAAATTTCAGCTTTCTAGCTATACTGGAAATGCCCCATACAAAGAAGGGGCACTCAGGTCCCCCTGGGAGGAAAGTGCCCGTTTTCAGATTTTTCTGGTTATTTTCTCACCAAGACCTACCTGTGTACCGAATTTCAGCTTTCTAGCTATACTGGAAGTGCCCTTATGCAAGGAAGGGGAACACTAGTCCCCCAGGTAAAAAATGGCCGTTAAAAATATTTTTTGTTAATTTCACATGAGGACCTACCTGTCTACAAAATTTAAGCTTTCTAGCTACACTGGAAGTTCCCCATAAAAAGAAGGGCATAATAGACCCCCCAGATGAAAAGTGCCCATTAAAAAAACAATTTTCGTTAATTTCTCATCAGAACCTACCTGTGTACCGAATTTCAGCTTTCTAGCTATACTAGAAGTTTCCCATATAAAGAAGGGGCACTCAGGTCCCCCCTGGAAGGAAAGTGCCCGTTTTCAGATTTTTCTGGATATTTTCTCGCCAAGACCTACCTGTGTACCAAATTTCAGCTTTCTAGCTATACTGGAAATGCCCAATACAAAGAAGGGGCACTCAGGTCCCCCCTGGAAGGAAAGTGCCCGTTTTCAGATTTTTCTGGTTATTTTCTCGCCAAGACCTACCTGTGTACCAAATTTCAGCTTTTTATCTCTACTAGAAGTGCCCCATACAAAGAAGGGGAATGATTGTCCCCCCAGATGAAAAGTGGCCGTTTTCAGATTTTTCTGGTTATTTTCTCACCAAGACCTACCTGTGTACCGAATTTCAGCTTTCTAGCTATACTAGAAGTGTCCCATACAAACAAGGGGCACTCAGGTCCCCCCTGGGAGGAAAGTGCCCGTTTTTAGATTTTTCTGGTTATTTTCTCACCAAGACCTACCTGTGTACCAAATTTCAGCTTTCTAGCTATACTGGAAATGCCCCATACAAAGAAGGGGCACTCAGGTCCCCCCTGGAAGGAAAGTGCCCGTTTTCAGATTTTTCTGGTTATTTTCTCACCAAGACCTACCTGTGTACCAAATTTCAGCTTTCTAGCTATACTAGAAGTGCCCCATATAAAGAAGGGGCACTCAGGTCCCCCCTGGAAGGAAAGTGCCCGTTTTCAAATTTTTCTGGTTATTTTCTCGCCAAGACCTACCTGTGTAACAAATTTCAGCTTTCTATCTCTACTAGAAGTGCCCCATACAAAGAAGGGGAATGATTGTCCCCCCAGATGAAAAGTGCCCGTTTTCAGATTTTTCTGCTTATTTTCTCACCAAGACCTACCTGTGTACCGAATTTCAGCTTTCTAGCTATACTAGAAGTGCCCCATATAAAGAAGGGGCACTCAGGTCCCCCCTGGAAGGAAAGTGCCCGTTTTCAGATTTTTCTGGTTATTTTCTCGCCAAGACCTACCTGTGTACCAAATTTCAGCTTTCTAGCTATACTGAAAATGCCCCATACAAAGAAGGGGCACTCAGGTCCCCCCTTGGAGGAAAGTGCCCGTTTTCAGATTTTTCTGGTTATTTTCTCACCAAGACCTACCTGTGTACCAAATTTCAGCTTTCTAGCTATACTGGAAGTGCCCGATAATATTGATGAGTCAGTGAGTCAGTGAGTATGTACTAAAATATGGACTTTTCACACCTTAATATCTCGGGAAGCTTCTACGGTAGAACTTTCAAATTTAACCTGTGAGGTCACCTCTGTGGGGATAACTTATGTTTCAAGTTATGAGGGGGGTAAAAACAGCTCGAACTGTTTCGTGTAAATATACACACTGTGTGGCCGAACTTGGCCTGGCGCACTACCGTGCGCCTAGATCGGCCCTCCCTAAAGAAATGGTACTTGCTAAAGTCGTAGAAGACTGAAAATTCGTAAGTAGCCTAGAAATGGCATATAAAGAAAGAAACAATTGAGAAAGGGGAACTTTTCTCCTCCAACTACTCGTAAATGGGGTGCACATCTGTTTCGGCCCTCCCTAAAGAAATGGTACTTGCTAAAGTCGTAGAAGATTGAAAATTGGCAAGTATGCCTCTCGATGAACATATCCTATGGATAAAGTGCCCCATATAAAGAAGGGGCATCCTAGTCCCCCTCACACGAAAAGTATCCCTTTTAAAATCATTTTGTTATTTTTTATCATGACCTACCTGTGTACCAAATTTCAGCTTTCTAGCTATACTGGAAGTGCCTTATGCAAGGAAGGGGAACACTAGTCCCCCAGGTAAAAAATGGCCGTTGAAAAATATTTTTTGTTGATTTCACATGAGGACCTACCTGTCTACAAAATTTAAGCTTTCTAGCTACACTGGAAGTTCCCCATAAAAAGAAGGGCATAATAGACCCCCCAGATGAAAAGTGCCCATTAAAAAAACAATTTTCGTTAATTTCTCATCAGAACCTACCTGTGTACCGAATTTCAGCTTTCTAGCTATACTAGAAAAGCCCCATATAAAGAAGGGGCACTCAGATCCCCCCTGGAAGGAAAGTGTTCGTTTTCAGATTTTTCTGGTTATTTTCTCGCCAAGACCTACCTGTGTACCAAATTTCAGCTTTCTAGCTATACTGGAAATGCCCCATACAAAGAAGGGGCACTCAGGTCCCCCTGGGAGGAAAGTGCCCGTTTTCAGATTTTTCTGGTTATTTTCTCACCAAGACCTACCTGTGTACCGAATTTCAGCTTTCTAGCTATACTGGAAGTGCCTTATGCAAGGAAGGGGAACACTAGTCCCCCAGGTAAAAAATGGCCGTTGAAAAATATTTTTTGTTAATTTCACATCAGGACCTACCTGTCTATAAAATTTAAGCTTTCTAGCTACACTGGAAGTTCCCCATAAAAAGAAGGGCATAATAGACCCCCCAGATGAAAAGTGCCCGTTAAAAAAACATTTTCGTTAATATCTCATCAGAACCTACCTGTGTACCGAATTTCAGCTTTCTAGCTATACTAGAAGTGTCCCATATAAAGAAGGGGCACTCAGGTCCCCCCTGGAAGGAAAGTGCCCGTTTTCAGATTTTTCTGGATATTTTCTCGCCAAGACCTACCTGTGTACCAAATTTCAGCTTTCTAGCTATACTGGAAATGCCCAATACAAAGAAGGGGCACTCAGGTCCCCCCTGGAAGGAAAGTGCCCGTTTTCAGATTTTTCTGGTTATTTTCTCGCCAAGACCTACCTGTGTACCAAATTTCAGCTTTTTATCTCTACTAGAAGTGCCCCATACAAAGAAGGGGAATGATTGTCCCCCCAGATGAAAAGTGCCCGTTTTCAGATTTTTCTGCTTATTTTCTCACCAAGACCTACCTGTGTACCGAATTTCAGCTTTCTAGCTATACTAGAAGTGCCCCATATAAAGAAGGGGCACACAGGTCCCCCCTGGAAGGAAAGTGCCCGTTTTCAGATTTTTCTGGTTATTTTCTCGCCAAGACCTACCTGTGTACCAAATTTCAGCTTTCTAGCTATACTGAAAATGCCCCATACAAAGAAGGGGCACTCAGGTCCCCCCTTGGAGGAAAGTGCCCGTTTTCAGATTTTTCTGGTTATTTTCTCACCAAGACCTACCTGTGTACCAAATTTCAGCTTTCTAGCTATACTGGAAGTGCCCGATAATATTGATGAGTCAGTGAGTCAGTGAGTATGTACTAAAATATGGACTTTTCACACCTTAATATCTCGGGAAGCTTCTACGGTAGAACTTTCAAATTTAACCTGTGAGGTCACCTCTGTGGGGATAACTTATGTTTCAAGTTATGAGGGGGGTAAAAACAGCTCGAACTGTTTCGTGTAAATATACACACTGTGTGGCCGAACTTGGCCTGGCGCACTACCGTGCGCCTAGATCGGCCCTCCCTAAAGAAATGGTACTTGCTAAAGTCGTAGAAGACTGAAAATTCGTAAGTAGCCTAGAAATGGCATATAAAGAAAGAAACAATTGAGAAAGGGGAACTTTTCTCCTCCAACTACTCGTAAATGGGGTGCACATCTGTTTCGGCCCTCCCTAAAGAAATGGTACTTGCTAAAGTCGTAGAAGATTGAAAATTGGCAAGTATGCCTCTCGATGAACATATCCTATGGATAAAGTGCCCCATATAAAGAAGGGGCATCCTAGTCCCCCTCACACGAAAAGTATCCCTTTTAAAATCATTTTGTTATTTTTTATCATGACCTACCTGTGTACCAAATTTCAGCTTTCTAGCTATACTGGAAGTGCCTTATGCAAGGAAGGGGAACACTAGTCCCCCAGGTAAAAAATGGCCGTTGAAAAATATTTTTTGTTAATTTCACATGAGGACCTACCTGTCTACAAAATTGAAGCTTTCTAGCTACACTGGAAGTTCCCCATAAAAAGAAGGGCATAATAGACCCCCCAGATGAAAAGTGCCCATTAAAAAAACAATTTTCGTTAATTTCTCATCAGAACCTACCTGTGTACCGAATTTCAGCTTTCTAGCTATACTAGAAAAGCCCCATATAAAGAAGGGGCACTCAGATCCCCCCTGGAAGGAAAGTGCCCGTTTTCAGATTTTTCTGGTTATTTTCTCGCCAAGACCTACCTGTGTACCAAATTTCAGCTTTCTAGCTATACTGGAAATGCCCCATACAAAGAAGGGGCACTCAGGTCCCCCTGGGAGGAAAGTGCCCGTTTTCAGATTTTTCTGGTTATTTTCTCACCAAGACCTACCTGTGTACCGAATTTCAGCTTTCTAGCTATACTGGAAGTGCCTTATGCAAGGAAGGGGAACACTAGTCCCCCAGGTAAAAAATGGCCGTTGAAAAATATTTTTTGTTAATTTCACATCAGGACCTACCTGTCTATAAAATTTAAGCTTTCTAGCTACACTGGAAGTTCCCCATAAAAAGAAGGGCATAATAGACCCCCCAGATGAAAAGTGCCCGTTAAAAAAACATTTTCGTTAATATCTCATCAGAACCTACCTGTGTACCGAATTTCAGCTTTCTAGCTATACTAGAAGTGTCCCATATAAAGAAGGGGCACTCAGGTCCCCCCTGGAAGGAAAGTGCCCGTTTTCAGATTTTTCTGGATATTTTCTCGCCAAGACCTACCTGTGTACCAAATTTCAGCTTTCTAGCTATACTGGAAATGCCCAATACAAAGAAGGGGCACTCAGGTCCCCCTGGAAGGAAAGTGCCCGTTTTCAGATTTTTCTGGTTATTTTCTCGCCAAGACCTACCTGTGTACCAAATTTCAGCTTTTTATCTCTACTAGAAGTGCCCCATACAAAGAAGGGGAATGATTGTCCCCCCAGATGAAAAGTGCCCGTTTTCAGATTTTTCTGGTTATTTTCTCACCAAGACCTACCTGTGTACCGAATTTCAGCTTTCTAGCTATACTAGAAGTGTCCCATACAAACAAGGGGCACTCAGGTCCCCCCTGGGAGGAAAGTGCCCGTTTTTAGATTTTTCTGGTTATTTTCTCACCAAGACCTACCTGTGTACCAAATTTCAGCTTTCTAGCTATACTGGAAATGCCCCATACAAAGAAGGGGCACTCAGGTCCCCCCTGGAAGGAAAGTGCCCGTTTTCAGATTTTTCTGGTTATTTTCTCACCAAGACCTACCTGTGTACCAAATTTCAGCTTTCTAGCTATACTAGAAGTGCCCCATATAAAGAAGGGGCACTCAGGTCCCCCTGGAAGGAAAGTGCCCGTTTTCAAATTTTTCTGGTTATTTTCTCGCCAAGACCTACCTGTGTAACAAATTTCAGCTTTCTATCTCTACTAGAAGTGCCCCATAAAAAGAAGGGGAATGATTGTCCCCCCAGATGAAAAGTGCCCGTTTTCAGATTTTTCTGCTTATTTTCTCACCAAGACCTACCTGTGTACCGAATTTCAGCTTTCTAGCTATACTAGAAGTGCCCCATATAAAGAAGGGGCACTCAGGTCCCCCCTGGAAGGAAAGTGCCCGTTTTCAGATTTTTCTGGTTATTTTCTCGCCAAGACCTACCTGTGTACCAAATTTCAGCTTTGTAGCTATACTGAAAATGCCCCATACAAAGAAGGGGCACTCAGGTCCCCCCTTGGAGGAAAGTGCCCGTTTTCAGATTTTTCTGGTTATTTTCTCACCAAGACCTACCTGTGTACCAAATTTCAGCTTTCTAGCTATACTGGAAGTGCCCGATAATATTGATGAGTCAGTGAGTCAGTGAGTATGTACTAAAATATGGACTTTTCACACCTTAATATCTCGGGAAGCTTCTACGGTAGAACTTTCAAATTTAACCTGTGAGGTCACCTCTGTGGGGATAACTTATGTTTCAAGTTATGAGGGGGGTAAAAACAGCTCGAACTGTTTCGTGTAAATATACACACTGTGTGGCCGAACTTGGCCTGGCGCACTACCGTGCGCCTAGATCGGCCCTCCCTAAAGAAATGGTACTTGCTAAAGTCGTAGAAGACTGAAAATTCGTAAGTAGCCTAGAAATGGCATATAAAGAAAGAAACAATTGAGAAAGGGGAACTTTTCTCCTCCAACTACTCGTAAATGGGGTGCACATCTGTTTCGGCCCTCCCTAAAGAAATGGTACTTGCTAAAGTCGTAGAAGATTGAAAATTGGCAAGTATGCCTCTCGATGAACATATCCTATGGATAAAGTGCCCCATATAAAGAAGGGGCATCCTAGTCCCCCTCACACGAAAAGTATCCCTTTTAAAATCATTTTGTTATTTTTTATCATGACCTACCTGTGTACCAAATTTCAGCTTTCTAGCTATACTGGAAGTGCCTTATGCAAGGAAGGGGAACACTAGTCCCCCAGGTAAAAAATGGCCGTTGAAAAATATTTTTTGTTAATTTCACATGAGGACCTACCTGTCTACAAAATTTAAGCTTTCTAGCTACACTGGAAGTTCCCCATAAAAAGAAGGGCATAATAGACCCCCCAGATGAAAAGTGCCCATTAAAAAAACAATTTTCGTTAATTTCTCATCAGAACCTACCTGTGTACCGAATTTCAGCTTTCTAGCTATACTAGAAAAGCCCCATATAAAGAAGGGGCACTCAGATCCCCCCTGGAAGGAAAGTGCCCGTTTTCAGATTTTTCTGGTTATTTTCTCGCCAAGACCTACCTGTGTACCAAATTTCAGCTTTCTAGCTATACTGGAAATGCCCCATACAAAGAAGGGGCACTCAGGTCCCCCTGGGAGGAAAGTGCCCGTTTTCAGATTTTTCTGGTTATTTTCTCACCAAGACCTACCTGTGTACCGAATTTCAGCTTTCTAGCTATACTGGAAGTGCCCTTATGCAAGGAAGGGGAACACTAGTCCCCCAGGTAAAAAATGGCCGTTGAAAAATATTTTTTGTTAATTTCACATCAGGACCTACCTGTCTATAAAATTTAAGCTTTCTAGCTACACTGGAAGTTCCCCATAAAAAGAAGGGCATAATAGACCCCCCAGATGAAAAGTGCCCGTTAAAAAAACATTTTCGTTAATATCTCATCAGAACCTACCTGTGTACCGAATTTCAGCTTTCTAGCTATACTAGAAGTTTCCCATATAAAGAAGGGGCACTCAGGTCCCCCCTGGAAGGAAAGTGCCCGTTTTCAGATTTTTCTGGATATTTTCTCGCCAAGACCTACCTGTGTACCAAATTTCAGCTTTCTAGCTATACTGGAAATGCCCAATACAAAGAAGGGGCACTCAGGTCGCCCCTGGAAGGAAAGTGCCCGTTTTCAGATTTTTCTGGTTATTTTCTCGCCAAGACCTACCTGTGTACCAAATTTCAGCTTTTTATCTCTACTAGAAGTGCCCCATACAAAGAAGGGGAATGATTGTCCCCCCAGATGAAAAGTGGCCGTTTTCAGATTTTTCTGGTTATTTTCTCACCAAGACCTACCTGTGTACCGAATTTCAGCTTTCTAGCTATACTAGAAGTGTCCCATACAAACAAGGGGCACTCAGGTCCCCCCTGGGAGGAAAGTGCCCGTTTTTAGATTTTTCTGGTTATTTTCTCACCAAGACCTACCTGTGTACCAAATTTCAGCTTTCTAGCTATACTGGAAATGCCCCATACAAAGAAGGGGCACTCAGGTCCCCCCTGGAAGGAAAGTGCCCGTTTTCAGATTTTTCTGGTTATTTTCTCACCAAGACCTACCTGTGTACCAAATTTCAGCTTTCTAGCTATACTAGAAGTGCCCCATATAAAGAAGGGGCACTCAGGTCCCCCCTGGAAGGAAAGTGCCCGTTTTCAAATTTTTCTGGTTATTTTCTCGCCAAGACCTACCTGTGTAACAAATTTCAGCTTTCTATCTCTACTAGAAGTGCCCCATACAAAGAAGGGGAATGATTGTCCCCCCAGATGAAAAGTGCCCGTTTTCAGATTTTTCTGCTTATTTTCTCACCAAGACCTACCTGTGTACCGAATTTCAGCTTTCTAGCTATACTAGAAGTGCCCCATATAAAGAAGGGGCACTCAGGTCCCCCCTGGAAGGAAAGTGCCCGTTTTCAGATTTTTCTGGTTATTTTCTCGCCAAGACCTACCTGTGTACCAAATTTCAGCTTTCTAGCTATACTGAAAATGCCCCATACAAAGAAGGGGCACTCAGGTCCCCCCTTGGAGGAAAGTGCCCGTTTTCAGATTTTTCTGGTTATTTTCTCACCAAGACCTACCTGTGTACCAAATTTCAGCTTTCTAGCTATACTGGAAGTGCCCGATAATATTGATGAGTCAGTGAGTCAGTGAGTATGTACTAAAATATGGACTTTTCACACCTTAATATCTCGGGAAGCTTCTACGGTAGAACTTTCAAATTTAACCTGTGAGGTCACCTCTGTGGGGATAACTTATGTTTCAAGTTATGAGGGGGGTAAAAACAGCTCGAACTGTTTCGTGTAAATATACACACTGTGTGGCCGAACTTGGCCTGGCGCACTACCGTGCGCCTAGATCGGCCCTCCCTAAAGAAATGGTACTTGCTAAAGTCGTAGAAGACTGAAAATTCGTAAGTAGCCTAGAAATGGCATATAAAGAAAGAAACAATTGAGAAAGGGGAACTTTTCTCCTCCAACTACTCGTAAATGGGGTGCACATCTGTTTCGGCCCTCCCTAAAGAAATGGTACTTGCTAAAGTCGTAGAAGATTGAAAATTGGCAAGTATGCCTCTCGATGAACATATCCTATGGATAAAGTGCCCCATATAAAGAAGGGGCATCCTAGTCCCCCTCACACGAAAAGTATCCCTTTTAAAATCATTTTGTTATTTTTTATCATGACCTACCTGTGTACCAAATTTCAGCTTTCTAGCTATACTGGAAGTGCCTTATGCAAGGAAGGGGAACACTAGTCCCCCAGGTAAAAAATGGCCGTTGAAAAATATTTTTTGTTGATTTCACATGAGGACCTACCTGTCTACAAAATTTAAGCTTTCTAGCTACACTGGAAGTTCCCCATAAAAAGAAGGGCATAATAGACCCCCCAGATGAAAAGTGCCCATTAAAAAAACAATTTTCGTTAATTTCTCATCAGAACCTACCTGTGTACCGAATTTCAGCTTTCTAGCTATACTAGAAAAGCCCCATATAAAGAAGGGGCACTCAGATCCCCCCTGGAAGGAAAGTGTTCGTTTTCAGATTTTTCTGGTTATTTTCTCGCCAAGACCTACCTGTGTACCAAATTTCAGCTTTCTAGCTATACTGGAAATGCCCCATACAAAGAAGGGGCACTCAGGTCCCCCTGGGAGGAAAGTGCCCGTTTTCAGATTTTTCTGGTTATTTTCTCACCAAGACCTACCTGTGTACCGAATTTCAGCTTTCTAGCTATACTGGAAGTGCCTTATGCAAGGAAGGGGAACACTAGTCCCCCAGGTAAAAAATGGCCGTTGAAAAATATTTTTTGTTAATTTCACATCAGGACCTACCTGTCTATAAAATTTAAGCTTTCTAGCTACACTGGAAGTTCCCCATAAAAAGAAGGGCATAATAGACCCCCCAGATGAAAAGTGCCCGTTAAAAAAACATTTTCGTTAATATCTCATCAGAACCTACCTGTGTACCGAATTTCAGCTTTCTAGCTATACTAGAAGTGTCCCATATAAAGAAGGGGCACTCAGGTCCCCCCTGGAAGGAAAGTGCCCGTTTTCAGATTTTTCTGGATATTTTCTCGCCAAGACCTACCTGTGTACCAAATTTCAGCTTTCTAGCTATACTGGAAATGCCCAATACAAAGAAGGGGCACTCAGGTCCCCCCTGGAAGGAAAGTGCCCGTTTTCAGATTTTTCTGGTTATTTTCTCGCCAAGACCTACCTGTGTACCAAATTTCAGCTTTTTATCTCTACTAGAAGTGCCCCATACAAAGAAGGGGAATGATTGTCCCCCCAGATGAAAAGTGCCCGTTTTCAGATTTTTCTGCTTATTTTCTCACCAAGACCTACCTGTGTACCGAATTTCAGCTTTCTAGCTATACTAGAAGTGCCCCATATAAAGAAGGGGCACACAGGTCCCCCCTGGAAGGAAAGTGCCCGTTTTCAGATTTTTCTGGTTATTTTCTCGCCAAGACCTACCTGTGTACCAAATTTCAGCTTTCTAGCTATACTGAAAATGCCCCATACAAAGAAGGGGCACTCAGGTCCCCCCTTGGAGGAAAGTGCCCGTTTTCAGATTTTTCTGGTTATTTTCTCACCAAGACCTACCTGTGTACCAAATTTCAGCTTTCTAGCTATACTGGAAGTGCCCGATAATATTGATGAGTCAGTGAGTCAGTGAGTATGTACTAAAATATGGACTTTTCACACCTTAATATCTCGGGAAGCTTCTACGGTAGAACTTTCAAATTTAACCTGTGAGGTCACCTCTGTGGGGATAACTTATGTTTCAAGTTATGAGGGGGGTAAAAACAGCTCGAACTGTTTCGTGTAAATATACACACTGTGTGGCCGAACTTGGCCTGGCGCACTACCGTGCGCCTAGATCGGCCCTCCCTAAAGAAATGGTACTTGCTAAAGTCGTAGAAGACTGAAAATTCGTAAGTAGCCTAGAAATGGCATATAAAGAAAGAAACAATTGAGAAAGGGGAACTTTTCTCCTCCAACTACTCGTAAATGGGGTGCACATCTGTTTCGGCCCTCCCTAAAGAAATGGTACTTGCTAAAGTCGTAGAAGATTGAAAATTGGCAAGTATGCCTCTCGATGAACATATCCTATGGATAAAGTGCCCCATATAAAGAAGGGGCATCCTAGTCCCCCTCACACGAAAAGTATCCCTTTTAAAATCATTTTGTTATTTTTTATCATGACCTACCTGTGTACCAAATTTCAGCTTTCTAGCTATACTGGAAGTGCCTTATGCAAGGAAGGGGAACACTAGTCCCCCAGGTAAAAAATGGCCGTTGAAAAATATTTTTTGTTAATTTCACATGAGGACCTACCTGTCTACAAAATTGAAGCTTTCTAGCTACACTGGAAGTTCCCCATAAAAAGAAGGGCATAATAGACCCCCCAGATGAAAAGTGCCCATTAAAAAAACAATTTTCGTTAATTTCTCATCAGAACCTACCTGTGTACCGAATTTCAGCTTTCTAGCTATACTAGAAAAGCCCCATATAAAGAAGGGGCACTCAGATCCCCCCTGGAAGGAAAGTGCCCGTTTTCAGATTTTTCTGGTTATTTTCTCGCCAAGACCTACCTGTGTACCAAATTTCAGCTTTCTAGCTATACTGGAAATGCCCCATACAAAGAAGGGGCACTCAGGTCCCCCTGGGAGGAAAGTGCCCGTTTTCAGATTTTTCTGGTTATTTTCTCACCAAGACCTACCTGTGTACCGAATTTCAGCTTTCTAGCTATACTGGAAGTGCCTTATGCAAGGAAGGGGAACACTAGTCCCCCAGGTAAAAAATGGCCGTTGAAAAATATTTTTTGTTAATTTCACATCAGGACCTACCTGTCTATAAAATTTAAGCTTTCTAGCTACACTGGAAGTTCCCCATAAAAAGAAGGGCATAATAGACCCCCCAGATGAAAAGTGCCCATTAAAAAAACAATTTTCGTTAATTTCTCATCAGAACCTACCTGTGTACCGAATTTCAGCTTTCTAGCTATACTAGAAAAGCCCCATATAAAGAAGGGGCACTCAGATCCCCCCTGGAAGGAAAGTGCCCGTTTTCAGATTTTTCTGGTTATTTTCTCGCCAAGACCTACCTGTGTACCAAATTTCAGCTTTTTATCTCTACTAGAAGTGCCCCATACAAAGAAGGGGAATGATTGTCCCCCCAGATGAAAAGTGCCCGTTTTCAGATTTTTCTGGTTATTTTCTCACCAAGACCTACCTGTGTACCGAATTTCAGCTTTCTAGCTATACTAGAAGTGTCCCATACAAACAAGGGGCACTCAGGTCCCCCCTGGGAGGAAAGTGCCCGTTTTTAGATTTTTCTGGTTATTTTCTCACCAAGACCTACCTGTGTACCAAATTTCAGCTTTCTAGCTATACTGGAAATGCCCCATACAAAGAAGGGGCACTCAGGTCCCCCCTGGAAGGAAAGTGCCCGTTTTCAGATTTTTCTGGTTATTTTCTCACCAAGACCTACCTGTGTACCAAATTTCAGCTTTCTAGCTATACTAGAAGTGCCCCATATAAAGAAGGGGCACTCAGGTCCCCCCTGGAAGGAAAGTGCCCGTTTTCAAATTTTTCTGGTTATTTTCTCGCCAAGACCTACCTGTGTAACAAATTTCAGCTTTCTATCTCTACTAGAAGTGCCCCATACAAAGAAGGGGAATGATTGTCCCCCCAGATGAAAAGTGCCCGTTTTCAGATTTTTCTGCTTATTTTCTCACCAAGACCTACCTGTGTACCGAATTTCAGCTTTCTAGCTATACTAGAAGTGCCCCATATAAAGAAGGGGCACACAGGTCCCCCTGGAAGGAAAGTGCCCGTTTTCAGATTTTTCTGGTTATTTTCTCGCCAAGACCTACCTGTGTACCAAATTTCAGCTTTCTAGCTATACTGAAAATGCCCCATACAAAGAAGGGGCACTCAGGTCCCCCCTTGGAGGAAAGTGCCCGTTTTCAGATTTTTCTGGTTATTTTCTCACCAAGACCTACCTGTGTACCAAATTTCAGCTTTCTAGCTATACTGGAAGTGCCCGATAATATTGATGAGTCAGTGAGTCAGTGAGTATGTACTAAAATATGGACTTTTCACACCTTAATATCTCGGGAAGCTTCTACGGTAGAACTTTCAAATTTAACCTGTGAGGTCACCTCTGTGGGGATAACTTATGTTTCAAGTTATGAGGGGGGTAAAAACAGCTCGAACTGTTTCGTGTAAATATACACACTGTGTGGCCGAACTTGGCCTGGCGCACTACCGTGCGCCTAGATCGGCCCTCCCTAAAGAAATGGTACTTGCTAAAGTCGTAGAAGACTGAAAATTCGTAAGTAGCCTAGAAATGGCATATAAAGAAAGAAACAATTGAGAAAGGGGAACTTTTCTCCTCCAACTACTCGTAAATGGGGTGCACATCTGTTTCGGCCCTCCCTAAAGAAATGGTACTTGCTAAAGTCGTAGAAGATTGAAAATTGGCAAGTATGCCTCTCGATGAACATATCCTATGGATAAAGTGCCCCATATAAAGAAGGGGCATCCTAGTCCCCCTCACACGAAAAGATTTTTTTAAAATCATTTTGTTATTTTTTATCATGACCTACCTGTGTACCAAATTTCAGCTTTCTAGCTATACTGGAAGTGCCTTATGCAAGGAAGGGGAACACTAGTCCCCCAGGTAAAAAATGGCCGTTGAAAAATATTTTTTGTTAATTTCACATGAGGACCTACCTGTCTACAAAATTGAAGCTTTCTAGCTACACTGGAAGTTCCCCATAAAAAGAAGGGCATAATAGACCCCCCAGATGAAAAGTGCCCATTAAAAAAACAATTTTCGTTAATTTCTCATCAGAACCTACCTGTGTACCGAATTTCAGCTTTCTAGCTATACTAGAAAAGCCCCATATAAAGAAGGGGCACTCAGATCCCCCCTGGAAGGAAAGTGTTCGTTTTCAGATTTTTCTGGTTATTTTCTCGCCAAGACCTACCTGTGTACCAAATTTCAGCTTTCTAGCTATACTGGAAATGCCCCATACAAAGAAGGGGCACTCAGGTCCCCCTGGGAGGAAAGTGCCCGTTTTCAGATTTTTCTGGTTATTTTCTCACCAAGACCTACCTGTGTACCGAATTTCAGCTTTCTAGCTATACTGGAAGTGCCTTATGCAAGGAAGGGGAACACTAGTCCCCCAGGTAAAAAATGGCCGTTGAAAAATATTTTTTGTTAATTTCACATCAGGACCTACCTGTCTATAAAATTTAAGCTTTCTAGCTACACTGGAAGTTCCCCATAAAAAGAAGGGCATAATAGACCCCCCAGATGAAAAGTGCCCGTTAAAAAAACATTTTCGTTAATATCTCATCAGAACCTACCTGTGTACCGAATTTCAGCTTTCTAGCTATACTAGAAGTGTCCCATATAAAGAAGGGGCACTCAGGTCCCCCCTGGAAGGAAAGTGCCCGTTTTCAGATTTTTCTGGATATTTTCTCGCCAAGACCTACCTGTGTACCAAATTTCAGCTTTCTAGCTATACTGGAAATGCCCAATACAAAGAAGGGGCACTCAGGTCCCCCCTGGAAGGAAAGTGCCCGTTTTCAGATTTTTCTGGTTATTTTCTCGCCAAGACCTACCTGTGTACCAAATTTCAGCTTTTTATCTCTACTAGAAGTGCCCCATACAAAGAAGGGGAATGATTGTCCCCCCAGATGAAAAGTGCCCGTTTTCAGATTTTTCTGCTTATTTTCTCACCAAGACCTACCTGTGTACCGAATTTCAGCTTTCTAGCTATACTAGAAGTGCCCCATATAAAGAAGGGGCACACAGGTCCCCCCTGGAAGGAAAGTGCCCGTTTTCAGATTTTTCTGGTTATTTTCTCGCCAAGACCTACCTGTGTACCAAATTTCAGCTTTCTAGCTATACTGAAAATGCCCCATACAAAGAAGGGGCACTCAGGTCCCCCCTTGGAGGAAAGTGCCCGTTTTCAGATTTTTCTGGTTATTTTCTCACCAAGACCTACCTGTGTACCAAATTTCAGCTTTCTAGCTATACTGGAAGTGCCCGATAATATTGATGAGTCAGTGAGTCAGTGAGTATGTACTAAAATATGGACTTTTCACACCTTAATATCTCGGGAAGCTTCTACGGTAGAACTTTCAAATTTAACCTGTGAGGTCACCTCTGTGGGGATAACTTATGTTTCAAGTTATGAGGGGGGTAAAAACAGCTCGAACTGTTTCGTGTAAATATACACACTGTGTGGCCGAACTTGGCCTGGCGCACTACCGTGCGCCTAGATCGGCCCTCCCTAAAGAAATGGTACTTGCTAAAGTCGTAGAAGACTGAAAATTCGTAAGTAGCCTAGAAATGGCATATAAAGAAAGAAACAATTGAGAAAGGGGAACTTTTCTCCTCCAACTACTCGTAAATGGGGTGCACATCTGTTTCGGCCCTCCCTAAAGAAATGGTACTTGCTAAAGTCGTAGAAGATTGAAAATTGGCAAGTATGCCTCTCGATGAACATATCCTATGGATAAAGTGCCCCATATAAAGAAGGGGCATCCTAGTCCCCCTCACACGAAAAGTATCCCTTTTAAAATCATTTTGTTATTTTTTATCATGACCTACCTGTGTACCAAATTTCAGCTTTCTAGCTATACTGGAAGTGCCTTATGCAAGGAATGGGAACACTAGTCCCCCAGGTAAAAAATGGCCGTTGAAAAATATTTTTTGTTAATTTCACATGAGGACCTACCTGTCTACAAAATTGAAGCTTTCTAGCTACACTGGAAGTTCCCCATAAAAAGAAGGGCATAATAGACCCCCCAGATGAAAAGTGCCCATTAAAAAAACAATTTTCGTTAATTTCTCATCAGAACCTACCTGTGTACCGAATTTCAGCTTTCTAGCTATACTAGAAAAGCCCCATATAAAGAAGGGGCACTCAGATCCCCCCTGGAAGGAAAGTGCCCGTTTTCAGATTTTTCTGGTTATTTTCTCGCCAAGACCTACCTGTGTACCAAATTTCAGCTTTCTAGCTATACTGGAAATGCCCCATACAAAGAAGGGGCACTCAGGTCCCCCTGGGAGGAAAGTGCCCGTTTTCAGATTTTTCTGGTTATTTTCTCACCAAGACCTACCTGTGTACCGAATTTCAGCTTTCTAGCTATACTGGAAGTGCCTTATGCAAGGAAGGGGAACACTAGTCCCCCAGGTAAAAAATGGCCGTTGAAAAATATTTTTTGTTAATTTCACATCAGGACCTACCTGTCTATAAAATTTAAGCTTTCTAGCTACACTGGAAGTTCCCCATAAAAAGAAGGGCATAATAGACCCCCCAGATGAAAAGTGCCCATTAAAAAAACAATTTTCGTTAATTTCTCATCAGAACCTACCTGTGTACCGAATTTCAGCTTTCTAGCTATACTAGAAAAGCCCCATATAAAGAAGGGGCACTCAGATCCCCCCTGGAAGGAAAGTGCCCGTTTTCAGATTTTTCTGGTTATTTTCTCGCCAAGACCTACCTGTGTACCAAATTTCAGCTTTTTATCTCTACTAGAAGTGCCCCATACAAAGAAGGGGAATGATTGTCCCCCCAGATGAAAAGTGCCCGTTTTCAGATTTTTCTGGTTATTTTCTCACCAAGACCTACCTGTGTACCGAATTTCAGCTTTCTAGCTATACTAGAAGTGTCCCATACAAACAAGGGGCACTCAGGTCCCCCCTGGGAGGAAAGTGCCCGTTTTTAGATTTTTCTGGTTATTTTCTCACCAAGACCTACCTGTGTACCAAATTTCAGCTTTCTAGCTATACTGGAAATGCCCCATACAAAGAAGGGGCACTCAGGTCCCCCCTGGAAGGAAAGTGCCCGTTTTCAGATTTTTCTGGTTATTTTCTCACCAAGACCTACCTGTGTACCAAATTTCAGCTTTCTAGCTATACTAGAAGTGCCCCATATAAAGAAGGGGCACTCAGGTCCCCCCTGGAAGGAAAGTGCCCGTTTTCAAATTTTTCTGGTTATTTTCTCGCCAAGACCTACCTGTGTAACAAATTTCAGCTTTCTATCTCTACTAGAAGTGCCCCATACAAAGAAGGGGAATGATTGTCCCCCCAGATGAAAAGTGCCCGTTTTCAGATTTTTCTGCTTATTTTCTCACCAAGACCTACCTGTGTACCGAATTTCAGCTTTCTAGCTATACTAGAAGTGCCCCATATAAAGAAGGGGCACTCAGGTCCCCCTGGAAGGAAAGTGCCCGTTTTCAGATTTTTCTGGTTATTTTCTCGCCAAGACCTACCTGTGTACCAAATTTCAGCTTTCTAGCTATACTGAAAATGCCCCATACAAAGAAGGGGCACTCAGGTCCCCCCTTGGAGGAAAGTGCCCGTTTTCAGATTTTTCTGGTTATTTTCTCACCAAGTCCTACCTGTGTACCAAATTTCAGCTTTCTAGCTATACTGGAAGTGCCCGATAATATTGATGAGTCAGTGAGTCAGTGAGTATGTACTAAAATATGGACTTTTCACACCTTAATATCTCGGGAAGCTTCTACGGTAGAACTTTCAAATTTAACCTGTGAGGTCACCTCTGTGGGGATAACTTATGTTTCAAGTTATGAGGGGGGTAAAAACAGCTCGAACTGTTTCGTGTAAATATACACACTGTGTGGCCGAACTTGGCCTGGCGCACTACCGTGCGCCTAGATCGGCCCTCCCTAAAGAAATGGTACTTGCTAAAGTCGTAGAAGACTGAAAATTCGTAAGTAGCCTAGAAATGGCATATAAAGAAAGAAACAATTGAGAAAGGGGAACTTTTCTCCTCCAACTACTCGTAAATGGGGTGCACATCTGTTTCGGCCCTCCCTAAAGAAATGGTACTTGCTAAAGTCGTAGAAGATTGAAAATTGGCAAGTATGCCTCTCGATGAACATATCCTATGGATAAAGTGCCCCATATAAAGAAGGGGCATCCTAGTCCCCCTCACACGAAAAGATTTTTTTAAAATCATTTTGTTATTTTTTATCATGACCTACCTGTGTACCAAATTTCAGCTTTCTAGCTATACTGGAAGTGCCTTATGCAAGGAAGGGGAACACTAGTCCCCCAGGTAAAAAATGGCCGTTGAAAAATATTTTTTGTTAATTTCACATGAGGACCTACCTGTCTACAAAATTGAAGCTTTCTAGCTACACTGGAAGTTCCCCATAAAAAGAAGGGCATAATAGACCCCCCAGATGAAAAGTTCCCATTAAAAAAACAATTTTCGTTAATTTCTCATCAGAACCTACCTGTGTACCGAATTTCAGCTTTCTAGCTATACTAGAAAAGCCCCATATAAAGAAGGGGCACTTAGATCCCCCCTGGAAGGAAAGTGCCCGTTTTCAGATTTTTCTGGTTATTTTCTCGCCAAGACCTACCTGTGTACCAAATTTCAGCTTTCTAGCTATACTGGAAATGCCCCATACAAAGAAGGGGCACTCAGGTCCCCCTGGGAGGAAAGTGCCCGTTTTCAGATTTTTCTGGTTATTTTCTCACCAAGACCTACCTGTGTACCGAATTTCAGCTTTCTAGCTATACTGGAAGTGCCTTATGCAAGGAAGGGGAACACTAGTCCCCCAGGTAAAAAATGGCCGTTGAAAAATATTTTTTGTTAATTTCACATCAGGACCTACCTGTCTATAAAATTTAAGCTTTCTAGCTACACTGAAAGTTCCCCATAAAAAGAAGGGCATAATAGACCCCCCAGATGAAAAGTGCCCGTTAAAAAAACATTTTCGTTAATATCTCATCAGAACCTACCTGTGTACCGAATTTCAGCTTTCTAGCTATACTAGAAGTGTCCCATATAAAGAAGGGGCACTCAGGTCCCCCCTGGAAGGAAAGTGCCCGTTTTCAGATTTTTCTGGATATTTTCTCGCCAAGACCTACCTGTGTACCAAATTTCAGCTTTCTAGCTATACTGGAAATGCCCAATACAAAGAAGGGGCACTCAGGTCCCCCCTGGAAGGAAAGTGCCCGTTTTCAGATTTTTCTGGTTATTTTCTCGCCAAGACCTACCTGTGTACCAAATTTCAGCTTTTTATCTCTACTAGAAGTGCCCCATACAAAGAAGGGGAATGATTGTCCCCCCAGATGAAAAGTGCCCGTTTTCAGATTTTTCTGGTTATTTTCTCACCAAGACCTACCTGTGTACCGAATTTCAGCTTTCTAGCTATACTAGAAGTGTCCCATACAAACAAGGGGCACTCAGGTCCCCCCTGGGAGGAAAGTGCCCGTTTTTAGATTTTTCTGGTTATTTTCTCACCAAGACCTACCTGTGTACCAAATTTCAGCTTTCTAGCTATACTGGAAATGCCCCATACAAAGAAGGGGCACTCAGGTCCCCCCTGGAAGGAAAGTGCCCGTTTTCAGATTTTTCTGGTTATTTTCTCACCAAGACCTACCTGTGTACCAAATTTCAGCTTTCTAGCTATACTAGAAGTGCCCCATATAAAGAAGGGGCACTCAGGTCCCCCCTGGAAGGAAAGTGCCCGTTTTCAGATTTTTCTGGTTATTTTCTCGCCAAGACCTACCTGTGTACCAAATTTCAGCTTTCTAGCTATACTGGAAATGCCCCATACAAAGAAGGGGCACTCAGGTCCCCCCTGGAAGGAAAGTGCCCGTTTTCAGATTTTTCTGGTTATTTTCTCGCCAAGACCTACCTGTGTACCAAATTTCAGCTTTTTATCTCTACTAGAAGTGCCCCATACAAAGAAGGGGAATGATTGTCCCCCCAGATGAAAAGTGCCCGTTTTCAGATTTTTCTGCTTATTTTCTCACCAAGACCTACCTGTGTACCGAATTTCAGCTTTCTAGCTATACTAGAAGTGCCCCATATAAAGAAGGGGCACTCAGGTCCCCCCTGGAAGGAAAGTGCCCGTTTTCAGATTTTTCTGGTTATTTTCTCGCCAAGACCTACCTGTGTACCAAATTTCAGCTTTCTAGCTATACTGAAAATGCCCCATACAAAGAAGGGGCACTCAGGTCCCCCCTTGGAGGAAAGTGCCCGTTTTCAGATTTTTCTGGTTATTTTCTCACCAAGACCTACCTGTGTACCAAATTTCAGCTTTCTAGCTATACTGGAAGTGCCCGATAATATTGATGAGTCAGTGAGTCAGTGAGTATGTACTAAAATATGGACTTTTCACACCTTAATATCTCGGGAAGCTTCTACGGTAGAACTTTCAAATTTAACCTGTGAGGTCACCTCTGTGGGGATAACTTATGTTTCAAGTTATGAGGGGGGTAAAAACAGCTCGAACTGTTTCGTGTAAATATACACACTGTGTGGCCGAACTTGGCCTGGCGCACTACCGTGCGCCTAGATCGGCCCTCCCTAAAGAAATGGTACTTGCTAAAGTCGTAGAAGACTGAAAATTCGTAAGTAGCCTAGAAATGGCATATAAAGAAAGAAACAATTGAGAAAGGGGAACTTTTCTCCTCCAACTACTCGTAAATGGGGTGCACATCTGTTTCGGCCCTCCCTAAAGAAATGGTACTTGCTAAAGTCGTAGAAGATTGAAAATTGGCAAGTATGCCTCTCGATGAACATATCCTATGGATAAAGTGCCCCATATAAAGAAGGGGCATCCTAGTCCCCCTCACACGAAAAGTATCCCTTTTAAAATCATTTTGTTATTTTTTATCATGACCTACCTGTGTACCAAATTTCAGCTTTCTAGCTATACTGGAAGTGCCTTATGCAAGGAAGGGGAACACTAGTCCCCCAGGTAAAAAATGGCCGTTGAAAAATATTTTTTGTTAATTTCACATGAGGACCTACCTGTCTACAAAATTTAAGCTTTCTAGCTACACTGGAAGTTCCCCATAAAAAGAAGGGCATAATAGACCCCCCAGATGAAAAGTGCCCATTAAAAAAACAATTTTCGTTAATTTCTCAACAGAACCTACCTGTGTACCGAATTTCAGCTTTCTAGCTATACTAGAAAAGCCCCATATAAAGAAGGGGCACTCAGATCCCCCTGGAAGGAAAGTGCCCGTTTTCAGATTTTTCTGGTTATTTTCTCGCCAAGACCTACCTGTGTACCAAATTTCAGCTTTCTAGCTATACTGGAAATGCCCCATACAAAGAAGGGGCACTCAGGTCCCCCCTGGGAGGAAAGTGCCCGTTTTCAGATTTTTCTGGTTATTTTCTCACCAAGACCTACCTGTGTACCGAATTTCAGCTTTCTAGCTATACTGGAAGTGCCTTATGCAAGGAAGGGGAACACTAGTCCCCCAGGTAAAAAATGGCCGTTGAAAAATATTTTTTGTTAATTTCACATCAGGACCTACCTGTCTATAAAATTTAAGCTTTCTAGCTACACTGGAAGTTCCCCATAAAAAGAAGGGCATAATAGACCCCCCAGATGAAAAGTGCCCGTTAAAAAAACATTTTCGTTAATATCTCATCAGAACCTACCTGTGTACCGAATTTCAGCTTTCTAGCTATACTAAAAGTGCCCCATATAAAGAAGGGGCACTCAGGTCCCCCCTGGAAGGAAAGTGCCCGTTTTCAGATTTTTCTGGTTATTTTCTCACCAGACCTACCTGTGTACCAAATTTCAGCTTTCTAGCTATACTGGAAGTGCCCCATACAAAGAAGGGGCACTCAGGTCCCCCCTGGGAAGAAAGTGCCCGTTTTCAGATTTTTCTGGTTATTTTCTCGCCAAGACCTACCTGTGTACCAAATTTCAGCTTTCTAGCTATACTGGAAATGCCCCAAACAAAGAAGGGGCACTCAGGTCCCCCCTGGGAAAAAAGTGCCCGTTTTCAGATTTTTCTGGTTATTTTCTCACCAAGACCTACCTGTGTACCAAATTTCAGCTTTCTAGCTATACTACTAGTGCCCCATATAAAGAAGGGGCACTCAGGTCCCCCCTGGAAGGAAAGTGCCCGTTTTCAGATTTTTCTGGTTATTTTCTCGCCAAGACCTACCTGTGTACCAAATTTCAGCTTTTTATCTCTACTAGAAGTGCCCCATACAAAGAAGGGGAATGATTGTCCCCCCAGATGAAAAGTGCCCGTTTTCAGATTTTTCTGGTTATTTTCTCACCAAGACCTACCTGTGTACCGAATTTCAGCTTTCTAGCTATACTAGAAGTGTCCCATACAAAGAAGGGGCACTCAGGTCCCCCCTGGGAGGAAAGTGCCATTTTTAGATTTTTCTGGTTATTTTCTCACCAAGACCTACCTGTGTACCAAATTTCAGCTTTCTAGCTATACTGGAAATGCCCCATACAAAGAAGGGGCACTCAGGTCCCCCTGGAAGGAAAGTGCCCGTTTTCAGATTTTTCTGGTTATTTTCTCACCAAGACCTACCTGTGTACCGAATTTCAGCTTTTTATCTCTACTAGAAGTGCCCCATACAAAGAAGGGGAATGATTGTCCCCCCAGATGAAAAGTGCCCGTTTTCAGATTTTTCTGGTTATTTTCTCACCAAGACCTACCTGTGTACCGAATTTCAGCTTTCTAGCTATACTAGAAGTGTCCCATACAAAGAAGGGGCACTCAGGTCCCCCCTGGGAGGAAAGTGCCATTTTTAGATTTTTCTGGTTATTTTCTCACCAAGACCTACCTGTGTACCAAATTTCAGCTTTCTAGCTATACTGGAAATGCCCCATACAAAGAAGGGGCACTCAGGTCCCCCTGGAAGGAAAGTGCCCGTTTTCAGATTTTTCTGGTTATTTTCTCACCAAGACCTACCTGTGTACCAAATTTCAGCTTTCTAGCTATACTAGAAGTGCCCCATATAAAGAAGGGGCACTCAGGTCCCCCCTGGAAGGAAAGTGCCCGTTTTCAGATTTTTCTGGTTATTTTCTCGCCAAGACCTACCTGTGTAACAAATTTCAGCTTTCTATCTCTACTAGAAGTGCCCCATACAAAGAAGGGGAATGATTGTCCCCCCAGATGAAAAGTGCCCGTTTTCAGATTTTTCTGCTTATTTTCTCACCAAGACCTACCTGTGTACCGAATTTCAGCTTTCTAGCTATACTAGAAGTGCCCCATATAAAGAAGGGGCACTCAGGTCCCCCCTGGAAGGAAAGTGCCCGTTTTCAGATTTTTCTGGTTATTTTCTCGCCAAGACCTACCTGTGTACCAAATTTCAGCTTTCTAGCTTTACTGGAAATGCCCCATACAAAGAAGGGGCACTCAGGTCCCCCCTGGGAGGAAAGTGCCCGTTTTCAGATTTTTCTGGTTATTTTCTCACCAAGACCTACCTGTGTACCGAATTTCAGCTTTCTAGCTATACTGGAAGTGCCTTATGCAAGGAAGGGGAACACTAGTCCCCCAGGTAAAAAATGGCCGTTGAAAAATATTTTTTGTTAATTTCACATCAGGACCTACCTGTCTATAAAATTTAAGCTTTCTAGCTACACTGGAAGTTCCCCATAAAAAGAAGGGCATAATAGACCCCCCAGATGAAAAGTGCCCGTTAAAAAAACATTTTCGTTAATTTCTCATCAGAACCTACCTGTGTACCGAATTTCAGCTTTCTAGCTATACTAGAAGTGCCCCATATAAAGAAGGGGCACTCAGGTCCCCCCTGGAAGGAAAGTGCCCGTTTTCAGATTTTTCTGGTTATTTTCTCGCCAAGACCTACCTGTGTACCAAATTTCAGCTTTCTAGCTATACTGGAAATGCCCCATACAAAGAAGGGGCACTCAGGTCCCCCCTGGGAGGAAAGTGCCCGTTTTCAGATTTTTCTGGTTATTTTCTCACCAAGACCTACCTGTGTACCGAATTTCAGCTTTCTAGCTATACTGGAAGTGCCTTATGCAAGGAAGGGGAACACTAGTCCCCCAGGTAAAAAATGGCCGTTGAAAAATATTTTTTGTTAATTTCACATCAGGACCTACCTGTCTATAAAATTTAAGCTTTCTAGCTACACTGGAAGTTCCCCATAAAAAGAAGGGCATAATAGACCCCCCAGATGAAAAGTGCCCGTTAAAAAAACATTTTCGTTAATTTCACATCAGAACCTACCTGTGTACCGAATTTCAGCTTTCTAGCTATACTAGAAGTGCCCCATATAAAGAAGGGGCACTCAGGTCCCCCCTGGAAGGAAAGTGCACGTTTTCAGATTTTTCTGGTTATTTTCTCACCAAGACCTACCTGTGTACCAAATTTCAGCTTTCTAGCTATACTGGAAATGCCCCATACAAAGAAGGGGCACTCAGGTCCCCCCTGGGAGGACAGTGCCCGTTTTCAGATTTTTCTGGGTTTTTTCTCACCAAGACCTACCTGTGTACCAAATTTCAGCTTTCTAGCTATACTAGAACTGCCCCATATAAAGAAGGGGCACTCAGGTCCCCCCTGGAAGGAAAGTGCCCGTTTTCAGATTTTTCTGGTTATTTTCTCGCCAAGACCTACCTGTGTACCAAATTTCAGCTTTCTAGCTATACTACATAGAAGTGTCCCATATAAAGAAGGGGAATGATTGTCCCCCAAGATGAAAAGTGCCCGTTTTCAGACTTTTCTGCTTATTTTCTCACCAAGACCTACCTGTGTACCGAATTTCAGATTTCTAGCTATACTAGAAGTGCCCCATATAAAGAAGGGGCACTCAGGTCCCCCCTGGAAGGAAAGTGCCCGTTTTTAGATTTTTCTGATTATTTTCTCGCCAAGACCTACCTGTGTACCAAATTTCAGCTTTCTAACTATACTGGAAATGCCCCATACAAAGAAGGGGCACTCAGGTCCCCCCTGGAAGGAAAGTGCCCGTTTTCAGATTTTTCTGGTTATTTTCTCACCAAGACCTACCTGTGTACCAAATTTCAGCTTTCTAGCTATACTGGAAGTGCCCAATAATATTGATGAGTCAGTGAGTCAGTGAGTCAGTGAGTCAGTGAGTATGTACTAAAATATGGACTTTTCACACCTTAATATCTCGGGAAGCTTCTACGGTAGAACTTTCAAATTTAACCTGTGAGGTCACCTCTGTGGGGAGAACTTAGGTTTCAAGTTTCATTACATTATGATCAAGAGGAGCAAAGTTATAAGGGGGGTAAAAACAGCTCGAACTGTTTCGTGTAAATATACACACTGTGTGGCCGAACTTGGCCTGGCGCACTACCGTGCGCCTAGATCGGCCCTCCCTAAAGAAATGGTACTTGCTAAAGTCGTAGAAGACTGAACATTCGTAAGTAGCCTAGAAATGGCATATAAAGAAAGAAAAAATTGAGAAAGGGGAAACTTTTCCCCTCAAAATACTTGTAAATGGGGTAATATTTCTATCGGCCCTCCCGAAAGAAATGGTACTTGCTAAAGTCGTAGAAGACTGAAAATTCGTAAGTAGCCTAGAAATGGCATATAAAGAAAGAAACAATTGAGAAAGGGGAACTTTTCCCCTCCAACTACTTGTAAATGGGGTAATATTTCTATCGGCCCTCCCTAAAGAAATGGTACTTGCTAAAGTCGTAGAAGACTGAAAATTCGTAAGTAGCCTAGAAATGGCATATAAAGAAAGAAAAAATTGAGAAAGGGGAAACTTTTCCCCTCCAACTACTTGTAAATGGGATAATATTTCTATCGGCCCTCCCTAAAGAAATGGTACTTGCTAAAGTCGTAGAAGACTGAAAATTCGTAAGTAGCCTAGAAATGGCATATAAAGAAAGAAAAAATTGATAAAGGGGAAACTTTTCCCCTCCAACTACTTGTAAATGGGGTAATATTTCTATCGGCCCTCCCTAAAGAAATGGTACTTGCTAAAGTCGTAGAAGACTGAAAATTCGTAAGTAGCCTAGAAATGGCATATAAAGAAAGAAAAAATTGAGAAAGGGGAAACCCTCCAACTACTCGTAAATGGGGTGCATATTTCTATCGGCCCTCCCTAAAGAAATGGTACTTGCTAAAGTCGTAGAAGACTGAAAATTCGTAAGTAGCCTAGAAATGGCATATAAAGAAAGAAAAAATTGAGAAAGGGGAAACTTTTCCCCTCCAACTACTTGTAAATGGGATAATATTTCTATCGGCCCTCCCTAAAGAAATGGTACTTGCTAAAGTCGTAGAAGACTGAAAATTCGTAAGTAGCCTAGAAATGGCATATAAAGAAAGAAAAAATTGATAAAGGGGAAACTTTTCCCCTCCAACTACTTGTAAATGGGGTAATATTTCTATCGGCCCTCCCTAAAGAAATGGTACTTGCTAAAGTCGTAGAAGACTGAAAATTCGTAAGTAGCCTAGAAATGGCATATAAAGAAAGAAAAAATTGAGAAAGGGGAAACTTTTCCCCTCAAAATACTTGTAAATGGGGTAATATTTCTATCGGCCCTCCCTAAAGAAATGGTAGTTGCTAAAGTCGTAGAAGACTGAAAATTCGTAAGTAGCCTAGAAATGGCATATAAAGAAAGAAACAATTGAGAAAGGGGAACTTTTCCCCTCCAACTACTCGTAAATGGGGTGCACATCTGTTTCGGCCCTCTCTAAAGAAATGGTACTTGCTAAAGTCGCAGAAGATTGAAAATTGGCAAGTATGCCTCTCGATGAACATATCCTATGGATGAAGTGCCCCATATAAAGAAGGGGCATTCTAATCCCCCTCACACGAAAAGTATCCCTTTTAAAATCATTTTTGTTATTTTTTATCATGACCTACCTGTGTACCAAATTTCAGCTTTCTAGCTATACTGGAAGTGCCTTATGCAAGGAAGGGGAACACTAGTCCCCCAGGTAAAAATGGCCGTTGAAAAATATTTTTTGTTAATTTCACATCAGGACCTACCTGTCTACAAAATTTAAGCTTTCTAGCTACACTGGGAGTTCCCCATAAAAAGAAGGGCATAATAGACCCCCCAGATGAAAAGTGCCCGTTAAAAAAACATTTTCGTTAATTTCTTATCAGAACCTACCTTGTACCGAATTTCAGCTTTCTAGCTATACTACAAGTGCCCCATATACAGAAGGGGAAGGAAAGTGCCCGTTTTCAGATTTTTCTGGTTATTTTCTCGCCAAGACCTACCTGTGTACCAAATTTCAGCTTTCTAGCTATACTGAAAATGCCCCATACAAAGAAGGGGCACTCAGGTCCCCCTGGGAGGAAAGTGCCCGTTTTCAGATTTTTCTGGTTATTTTCTCACCAAGACCTACCTGTGTACCGAATTTCAGCTTTCTAGCTATACTAGAAGTGTCCCATACAAAGAAGGGGCACTCAGGTCCCCCCTGGGAGGAAAGTGCCCGTTTTTAGATTTTTCTGGTTATTTTCTCACCAAGACCTACCTGTGTACCGAATTTCAGCTTTCTAGCTATACTAGAAGTGTCCCATACAAAGAAGGGGCACTCAGGTCCCCCCTGGGAGGAAAGTGCCATTTTTAGATTTTTCTGGTTATTTTCTCACCAAGACCTACCTGTGTACCAAATTTCAGCTTTCTAGCTATACTGGAAATGCCCCATACAAAGAAGGGGCACTCAGGTCCCCCTGGAAGGAAAGTGCCCGTTTTCAGATTTTTCTGGTTATTTTCTCACCAAGACCTACCTGTGTACCAAATTTCAGCTTTCTAGCTATACTAGAAGTGCCCCATATAAAGAAGGGGCACTCAGGTCCCCCCTGGAAGGAAAGTGCCCGTTTTCAGATTTTTCTGGTTATTTTCTCGCCAAGACCTACCTGTGTAACAAATTTCAGCTTTCTATCTCTACTAGAAGTGCCCCATACAAAGAAGGGGAATGATTGTCCCCCCAGATGAAAAGTGCCCGTTTTCAGATTTTTCTGCTTATTTTCTCACCAAGACCTACCTGTGTACCGAATTTCAGCTTTCTAGCTATACTAGAAGTGCCCCATATAAAGAAGGGGCACTCAGGTCCCCCCTGGAAGGAAAGTGCCCGTTTTCAGATTTTTCTGGTTATTTTCTCGCCAAGACCTACCTGTGTACCAAATTTCAGCTTTCTAGCTTTACTGGAAATGCCCCATACAAAGAAGGGGCACTCAGGTCCCCCCTGGGAGGAAAGTGCCCGTTTTCAGATTTTTCTGGTTATTTTCTCACCAAGACCTACCTGTGTACCGAATTTCAGCTTTCTAGCTATACTGGAAGTGCCTTATGCAAGGAAGGGGAACACTAGTCCCCCAGGTAAAAAATGGCCGTTGAAAAATATTTTTTGTTAATTTCACATCAGGACCTACCTGTCTATAAAATTTAAGCTTTCTAGCTACACTGGAAGTTCCCCATAAAAAGAAGGGCATAATAGACCCCCCAGATGAAAAGTGCCCGTTAAAAAAACATTTTCGTTAATTTCTCATCAGAACCTACCTGTGTACCGAATTTCAGCTTTCTAGCTATACTAGAAGTGCCCCATATAAAGAAGGGGCACTCAGGTCCCCCCTGGAAGGAAAGTGCCCGTTTTCAGATTTTTCTGGTTATTTTCTCGCCAAGACCTACCTGTGTACCAAATTTCAGCTTTCTAGCTATACTGGAAATGCCCCATACAAAGAAGGGGCACTCAGGTCCCCCCTGGGAGGAAAGTGCCCGTTTTCAGATTTTTCTGGTTATTTTCTCACCAAGACCTACCTGTGTACCGAATTTCAGCTTTCTAGCTATACTGGAAGTGCCTTATGCAAGGAAGGGGAACACTAGTCCCCCAGGTAAAAAATGGCCGTTGAAAAATATTTTTTGTTAATTTCACATCAGGACCTACCTGTCTATAAAATTTAAGCTTTCTAGCTACACTGGAAGTTCCCCATAAAAAGAAGGGCATAATAGACCCCCCAGATGAAAAGTGCCCGTTAAAAAAACATTTTCGTTAATTTCACATCAGAACCTACCTGTGTACCGAATTTCAGCTTTCTAGCTATACTAGAAGTGCCCCATATAAAGAAGGGGCACTCAGGTCCCCCCTGGAAGGAAAGTGCACGTTTTCAGATTTTTCTGGTTATTTTCTCACCAAGACCTACCTGTGTACCAAATTTCAGCTTTCTAGCTATACTGGAAATGCCCCATACAAAGAAGGGGCACTCAGGTCCCCCCTGGGAGGAAAGTGCCCGTTTTCAGATTTTTCTGGGTTTTTTCTCACCAAGACCTACCTGTGTACCAAATTTCAGCTTTCTAGCTATACTAGAACTGCCCCATATAAAGAAGGGGCACTCAGGTCCCCCCTGGAAGGAAAGTGCCCGTTTTCAGATTTTTCTGGTTATTTTCTCGCCAAGACCTACCTGTGTACCAAATTTCAGCTTTCTAGCTATACTACATAGAAGTGTCCCATATAAAGAAGGGGAATGATTGTCCCCCAAGATGAAAAGTGCCCGTTTTCAGATTTTTCTGCTTATTTTCTCACCAAGACCTACCTGTGTACCGAATTTCAGATTTCTAGCTATACTAGAAGTGCCCCATATAAAGAAGGGGCACTCAGGTCCCCCCTGGAAGGAAAGTGCCCGTTTTTAGATTTTTCTGATTATTTTCTCGCCAAGACCTACCTGTGTACCAAATTTCAGCTTTCTAACTATACTGGAAATGCCCCATACAAAGAAGGGGCACTCAGGTCCCCCCTGGAAGGAAAGTGCCCGTTTTCAGATTTTTCTGGTTATTTTCTCACCAAGACCTACCTGTGTACCAAATTTCAGCTTTCTAGCTATACTGGAAGTGCCCAATAATATTGATGAGTCAGTGAGTCAGTGAGTCAGTGAGTCAGTGAGTATGTACTAAAATATGGACTTTTCACACCTTAATATCTCGGGAAGCTTCTACGGTAGAACTTTCAAATTTAACCTGTGAGGTCACCTCTGTGGGGAGAACTTAGGTTTCAAGTTTCATTACATTATGATCAAGAGGAGCAAAGTTATAAGGGGGGTAAAAACAGCTCGAACTGTTTCGTGTAAATATACACACTGTGTGGCCGAACTTGGCCTGGCGCACTACCGTGCGCCTAGATCGGCCCTCCCTAAAGAAATGGTACTTGCTAAAGTCGTAGAAGACTGAACATTCGTAAGTAGCCTAGAAATGGCATATAAAGAAAGAAAAAATTGAGAAAGGGGAAACTTTTCCCCTCAAAATACTTGTAAATGGGGTAATATTTCTATCGGCCCTCCCGAAAGAAATGGTACTTGCTAAAGTCGTAGAAGACTGAAAATTCGTAAGTAGCCTAGAAATGGCATATAAAGAAAGAAACAATTGAGAAAGGGGAACTTTTCCCCTCCAACTACTTGTAAATGGGGTAATATTTCTATCGGCCCTCCCTAAAGAAATGGTACTTGCTAAAGTCGTAGAAGACTGAAAATTCGTAAGTAGCCTAGAAATGGCATATAAAGAAAGAAAAAATTGAGAAAGGGGAAACTTTTCCCCTCCAACTACTTGTAAATGGGATAATATTTCTATCGGCCCTCCCTAAAGAAATGGTACTTGCTAAAGTCGTAGAAGACTGAAAATTCGTAAGTAGCCTAGAAATGGCATATAAAGAAAGAAAAAATTGATAAAGGGGAAACTTTTCCCCTCCAACTACTTGTAAATGGGGTAATATTTCTATCGGCCCTCCCTAAAGAAATGGTACTTGCTAAAGTCGTAGAAGACTGAAAATTCGTAAGTAGCCTAGAAATGGCATATAAAGAAAGAAAAAATTGAGAAAGGGGAAACCCTCCAACTACTCGTAAATGGGGTGCATATTTCTATCGGCCCTCCCTAAAGAAATGGTACTTGCTAAAGTCGTAGAAGACTGAAAATTCGTAAGTAGCCTAGAAATGGCATATAAAGAAAGAAAAAATTGAGAAAGGGGAAACTTTTCCCCTCCAACTACTTGTAAATGGGATAATATTTCTATCGGCCCTCCCTAAAGAAATGGTACTTGCTAAAGTCGTAGAAGACTGAAAATTCGTAAGTAGCCTAGAAATGGCATATAAAGAAAGAAAAAATTGATAAAGGGGAAACTTTTCCCCTCCAACTACTTGTAAATGGGGTAATATTTCTATCGGCCCTCCCTAAAGAAATGGTACTTGCTAAAGTCGTAGAAGACTGAAAATTCGTAAGTAGCCTAGAAATGGCATATAAAGAAAGAAAAAATTGAGAAAGGGGAAACTTTTCCCCTCAAAATACTTGTAAATGGGGTAATATTTCTATCGGCCCTCCCTAAAGAAATGGTAGTTGCTAAAGTCGTAGAAGACTGAAAATTCGTAAGTAGCCTAGAAATGGCATATAAAGAAAGAAACAATTGAGAAAGGGGAACTTTTCCCCTCCAACTACTCGTAAATGGGGTGCACATCTGTTTCGGCCCTCTCTAAAGAAATGGTACTTGCTAAAGTCGCAGAAGATTGAAAATTGGCAAGTATGCCTCTCGATGAACATATCCTATGGATGAAGTGCCCCATATAAAGAAGGGGCATTCTAATCCCCCTCACACGAAAAGTATCCCCTTTAAAATCATTTTTGTTATTTTTTATCATGACCTACCTGTGTACCAAATTTCAGCTTTCTAGCTATACTGGAAGTGCCTTATGCAAGGAAGGGGAACACTAGTCCCCCAGGTAAAAATGGCCGTTGAAAAATATTTTTTGTTAATTTCACATCAGGACCTACCTGTCTACAAAATTTAAGCTTTCTAGCTACACTGGGAGTTCCCCATAAAAAGAAGGGCATAATAGACCCCCCAGATGAAAAGTGCCCGTTAAAAAAACATTTTCGTTAATTTCTTATCAGAACCTACCTTGTACCGAATTTCAGCTTTCTAGCTATACTACAAGTGCCCCATATACAGAAGGGGAAGGAAAGTGCCCGTTTTCAGATTTTTCTGGTTATTTTCTCGCCAAGACCTACCTGTGTACCAAATTTCAGCTTTCTAGCTATACTGAAAATGCCCCATACAAAGAAGGGGCACTCAGGTCCCCCTGGGAGGAAAGTGCCCGTTTTCAGATTTTTCTGGTTATTTTCTCACCAAGACCTACCTGTGTACCGAATTTCAGCTTTCTAGCTATACTAGAAGTGTCCCATACAAAGAAGGGGCACTCAGGTCCCCCCTGGGAGGAAAGTGCCCGTTTTTAGATTTTTCTGGTTATTTTCTCACCAAGACCTACCTGTGTACCAAATTTCAGCTTTCTCGCTATACTGGAAATGTCCCATACAAAGAAGGGGCACTCAGGTCCCCCATGAGAGGAAAGTGCCCGTTTTCAGATTTTTCTGGTTATTTTCTCACCAAGACCTACCTGTGTACCAAATTTCAGCTTTCTAGCTATACTGGAAGTGCCCAATAATATTGATGAGTCAGTGAGTCAGTCAGTGAGTCAGTGAGTATGTACTAAAATATGGACTTTTCACACCTTAATATCTCGGGAAGCTTCTACGGTAGAACTTCAAATTTAACCTGTGAGGTCACCTCTATGGGGAGAACTTATGTTTAAAGTTTCATTATATTATGATCCAGAGGAGCAAAGTTATGAGGGGGGTAAAAACAGCTCGAACTGTTTCGTGCAAATATACACACTGTGTGGCCGAACTTGGCCTGGCGCACTACCGTGCGCCTAGATAAATAATTTGATGAAACAGCTCAAGGATCGGTTACAGGCAGAGAAGTTAGTTAAGTGGGTGCTGCAACATCGAAGCAAAGTAATTAAACAATATTTGCATGAGCACGAGTTATTAAAAAATAAGCTTACGACCAGAGTAGAGAAGTGTGAAAGCCTTTCAGGTGACAGTACTTTACAGAACAAGTTAAAATATTTGGTTGGTGAGTTTGTTCACTGTAATACTCAGAAGCCTTATCCACAGGGACAAGATCAAATTGACCAATGTATAGAAGTTCAACATGATGTTGCTACAGCTGAAAAGTTCTGGCCCTGTAACCCTGAGATTTGTAATCTGGTTGATTCTTCTTTCACAACTTTGTTGTCCGCCTTCAAGTACTTTATGCATTTAACACCAGCCACGTTGTTCTCTTCCTTGCAGAATGATGTGTCACTATACTTAACACACTTCAAGTCACTAACTTCGTTAAAACATCATTCACCTTGTTTGAGGACGATTACTAGACAGTTATACCAGTTGAAGTCTATACGTCAGGAACTTCTAACTATTGATGACGCGCTAGATCTAGCTGATGTAAACAAGTTGAAAGAGCTGGGCAAGTCTTCGAATCAGAAAACGGTCAGTGTTGATGTGAAAGTGGGTGATATCGAATTTAACGAGGATAATATTATTGAAAAGTTCAAGTATGCATTTCAAGATTTGTCAAAGATATGTAATGACACTCCCAAGAACGAGTGTCGATCTTGTCGTCGACTCAACTGTTTGCGTGATATGTCAAAAATAGACAGCCTTCCCAAGCCCATCAACACTGTCGTTTGAAATAGAATTGAGGAGTTTTATAAGTCCATTAATAAATCGCCAAGTTCTTTCATTTGCAACACTTGTTTAAGAAAACTTTGATCGAATAATATGCCAAGTAACTGTGTGTTGAACTGTCTACACTTCCATGCAATTCCCGATGAAATCAGCGAGCTCAACACATTTGAAAAAATGTTAATTCAGCGTGCTAAAGCTTTCCAAGTGGTCTTGAGTATGATTCCTGTTGGTAACAAAAAAATACCTAACAAACAAGCTATAAAAAAAGTCAAAGGTAGAACTTTTCATCTGCCTTTGCCGCTCGAAGCTACATTGAAAAAGCTGCCTCATCCGGAAGAGGCCGTTAACAAAAATCAAGAGCTCTTCATTTTGGTACGTAGTTCTCCTACGAAAAATAAAATCGTATGGCAGGAGTTAGTTGTCGTCAATAAAGTGTTTAGAGCTCTTGCTTATTTAAAACAGCACAATGAACATTATTCCAAAATTGTACTTCCTATTGACCCAAATTATCTTCTTGATGGATTGGATGAAAATATTGAATATGAAGTGGAACACAGGGACACAGAGGCTGATCTGGTGCTTGAAATCACTGCTCAAAAACACAACGAGAGTGCAGAAGCAATGATCACTCAGATATCTGAAGAGACAGAGCAATCAGAATATGATCAGTACACTATTTATCCTTTAAATGAAAAACGACAAACTGGTTCGGTTACTGCTTTGTATCAGATGTTAAAGGTTAATGCTGCCCCGTTAGACTCTCGTGATCACTTTATTGATGTTAAATGTTTTCCAGACTTATTTGCTAAAGGACAGTTTGGTCAGTTTCATCCACGTCCAGTAAAGCTCACGTCAGCTGAATTTATTAAGTCTCTATTAACATCTAAAGATCCCAGGTTTCGTCTGAATCAGCAGTATCTGTTTTATCTCCTTAATGATGCTAATATCAGGCAGTTAAGCGCTGGTGTATTTTATAAGCTTAACGTTACTCAACAAAAAGAAAAGCTTACAGCAGCATCTTATATTGAAAAAGTCAGTAACGACCAGTTGGAAGGAGACTTACAAGCTATATTCAGCCGGCTGAGGAATACCGAACAATTCTGGAAGAAACCGAGAAGTGACGTGGTCTGCATGACTAAAAACTACGGTCCTGCCACGTGGTTTTTAACAATTAGCCCATCTGAGTGGATGTGGGATGACTTAGGACATTATATTAAAGAAGTTAATGGTCCTGAAATGGCAAACAAGCCCACAAGTGAGTTAGTTGCACTCGACCCTGTATCTGCATCCCGATTCATCGCAAATAAGTTCAAGGGGATGCTGGCATTCCTAACGTCCTCTGCTGTGCCTCTCGGTGAGGTCATTCATTACTTCTGGCGTAGAGAGTATCAGTCCAGGGGCCTCCAACACTTTCATTTAATGCTCTGGGTAAAAGACACACCAATATTGGAAGAGTCGACTGTTGAGGAGGTGGCAGAATTTATATCGAAATACATCACTTGTACTATTCCTAACAAGGACACCTCACCTACGTTGTACGATCGCATTGTCAAATATCAAACGCATAGGCACAATACTTACTGTTTACGAAAGAAGAAAACTAAGCGCGGCTATGCAACTGTATGTAGGTTTGGGTTCCCGCGTCAAGTGACTGACACTGTTGAAATTCGCGGTGTGGCTGAGTCAATAGCGGCTCGAAAAACATTATCGTCTAACAAAAGGTTGTATAATATTATTCGGTCTAGGGAGTCCACATTTATTAATGACTATAATCCGGCTGTTCTTCTTGCGTGGAATGGAAATGTGGACCTTCAGTACGTGGGTGAAAAGACAGCTGTGCTGAATTACTATATAACAAAGTATACAACCAAAGGTGAGAAAAGTCACATGCTCGACTCATTTGATACCATAAATTCTAACAAATCTTTGGCTAGTAAGCTTTTCAATGTCGGCCTACGTGCTCTCTGTAATCGAGAATGTGGATCTCTTGAGGCCAGTGATACTCTGCTGTCCATTCCGCTTCATGGTACTGATCCTAATACTACGATAAGATGGGTTGATATTAACATCAACAGAAATCGTAGGGTGAAGTCTAAAAAAAAAATTTTAAATTTGGACTCTGAGTCAACGGATATTTATTATGATTCTGTGGTTGACACATACTATCCGCAAAGACCTAAAGAATTAGATGACACACATCTATACGATTTCGCCAGATTGTATGATGGGTTTTCCTCTCGTCCCATTGCTTCGAATGTTGAATATTTCGAGTTGTCTCCATCCAAGTTTCTGAAAAAAAGAAAGCGTCATTATCTCATCAATCATTACATGTATGATGTCAACAAAATGCCAGAAAAATATTACTTTGCCATTTTGATTTTATTTAAACCTTGGAGAAACCTCGCTGTATTAAAAGCTGGCCAAAGTACCTACACCGAGGCGTTTAATGTCCTTAAAGATGAAATAAAAGACGGTATTAACTACGGCGAAGTGCAAACAGAGTTTGTCAACAACATTGACAAGGCATTTGAAATGATTGAGTCGAAAATTTCAGAAATTGAGGAAAGAGGAAACGATGAGATAGAAAACAATGAGGACGGCATAGAAAACCCCCTTGATTTTCATCCAGTAGAGGCACAAAATGCAATGGAAGACTTCCGCCAGGCTAATGACTCCATCACATCTGAAGAACTACAGAAAATGATTAGCAATCTCAACACCGATCAACAAAGAGTTTTCAAATATGTCACAGAAAAACTAACTCTTGACTGTACTGTGTTGCGACATTTCGGTAGTGGAACTGGAGGCACTGGTAAAAGCTTCCTTATTAACACAATTAGACACTGGGCAGCAATAAACTTGAAGAAATCAGTGGCTGTTAGCGCTCCAACTGGCATTGCTGCCTTCAATATAAATGGTTTGACTATTCATCGTCTCCTCCAGCTACCAGTTGAACACGGCCAGACTCCAAAATATAAGCCACTCTCTGACCAAGTATTGAGAGTGTTAAGAGCTGATCTTGCGAATGTACTTCTTCTCATTATAGATGAAGTCTCCATGATATCAAACATCACGCTCTTATTTATTCATCTTCGTCTAACAGAAATCTTCGATACAAGCGAGCAAGACGACGGTTGTTTTGGTAGAGTTCACCTTCTTATGTTCGGGGATTTACTTCAGCTGCCTCCTGTTAGAGAAAACTCCGCATATGAATATATTCCGTCTGCTCAAGCTTGTCAGATTATTGGCTCCATAGGCTCTCCAAATATCTGGAAATCATTGTTTACTTATGATGAGCTAATAATTAACATGAGACAAAGGAATGATAATACTTTTGCAGATATTTTATCTCGTGTCCGTCTTGGTGTTCTAACAAAAAGGGATCAAGAAATTCTATGTAAACAACTCTTGCCAATCAAGTCTACATCTCTTACCTGTCGCCTTAAAGAAATCACAGATCACTTGTCATCACTACCAGACGACACAGTTTGTCTACTTCCAACAAGGAACATGTGCGAGCAATTCAACGTTGCTATGCTCAAAAGGATAGATCAGCCTGAAATTGAAATCACTGCTATTAACAGTATTGACAGCCCTCGCTTTCTAAGTAAAAGGGCGCGAGAAATTTTAGGGAAATATGAGGATGATTCTTCATTGACGGCTGGACTTGAGCATAAACTCGTTTTGAAACTTGGTGCTCGCATTATGCTAAGGAGAAATATTGATGTAAGCTTAGGTCTCGTGAATGGTTCTATTGGCATTGTCCAAAATCTTGTTTATGATATTCAAGACCGAACGAAAGTACAGAAAATCAAAACGAAGTTTATCCATGGATTAGTGTACGACTTGGAGCGCGTTACGACAAAATTTGAGGTTTTACCACGGGCATATGTCAATCGTGAGCAATTCAGTATAAGCTTAGCTTACGCTATAACAGTACATAAAAGCCAAGGCTTGAGTCTTAATAATGCACTATTGGACATAGGCTCATCACTATTTTCTTGCGGTCAAGCGTATGTTGCACTTTCTAGGTTGAAATCCCTCTCAGGTGTTCACCTTATAAATTTTGATCCCAGCCAAATAAAGGCACTAGGAAGTGCCATTCTTGAATATAATCGACTAAGATCATTGTATCGCCCAGATTTATCCCCTCTGCTTTATAGTAAGAAAAATAAACGAAAAATAAGTGATAGAGAATGGGCTTTAAAAACTAATGTATTACAAGTTCAAGAAGAATCACCAGTGCCACCTAAGAGGAAAAACCCTTCGAAACCTAATAACCGAACAAAGAAATCCCGCCCAGACAAATCTGGGATATGAATTATGGAAAAGAAATTGTTACCAACAATTATTTCCAGATTTTTAGAGAACCTATGGAGCCAATAATATCTCCACCTGACGCAGTCATCATCACATTAAATAACCTAAACATATGTAGACTTTAAATTAAAAAAATAAAATTATATATACATACATATAAATATTTATACAAAAACAACTTAGAAAAAAAAGTGAGATCCACACAAAAACATAAATGTGAAAATAAGGCCAAGTTCGTATCCGAAAAGTTTCGGCCGTAAAAAGTACTGAGATCAAAATAAGGACCAAGTTCTTGATAGGTACAATTCCATCTCATTTCTAGGCAACCTGTAAGCTTGGCAAAAATTTTTTGCCTTTCTAATATGGAAAGAATTCTTTGAAAAAATTTTGCCAAGCTTATGGTTGCCTAGAAATGAAATGGAATTGTACCTATCAAGAACTTGGTCCTTATTATGATCTCAGTACTTTTTACGGCCGAAACTTTTTGGATACGAACTTGGCCTTATTTTCACATTTATGTTTTTGTGTGGATTTGTATTTAAAACAAGCGTTGAATTAATTCAGAATTTTAAAATCAGTTCAAAATTCAATACAAAAATTAATCTCTTAGCACCAAACTATAAAGTTTTAAATTTCTTTGATTTATTTCTGATCTAGGCGCACGGTAGTGCGCCAGGCTAAGTTCGGCCACACAGTGTGTATATTTACACGAAACAGTTCGAGCTGTTTTTACCCCCCTCATAACTTTGCTCCTTTGCACTTTTCATCTGGGGGACAATCATGCCCCTTCTTTGTATGGGGCACTTCTAGTATAGGTAGAAAGCTGAAATTTCGTACACAGGTAGGTAGTGATGAGCAATTACCGAAAATGATCTTTTAACGGGCACTTTTTAACGGGGGGGGGGACAATCATGCCTCTTCTTTGTATGGGACACTTCTAGTATAGCTAGAAAGCTGAAATTTGGTACGCAGGTAGGTCCTGATAAGAAATTAATGAAAATGATTTTTAAACGAGCACTTTTCATATGGGGGGACAATCATGCCCCTTCTTTGTATGGGGCACTTCCAGTATAGCTAGAAAGCTGAAATTTTCTACACAGGTAGGCCCAGATAAGCAATACATATAAATATTTATACAAAAACAACTTAGAAAAAAGAAGTGAGATCCACACAAAAACATAAATGTGAAAATAAGGCCAAGTTCGTATCCAAAAAGTTTCGGCCGTAAAAAGTACTGAGATCAAAAAAAAAGGACCAAGTTTTTGATAGGTACATTTCCATCTCATTTCTAGGCAACCTGTAAGCTTGGCAAAAATTTTTTGCCTTTCTAATATGGAAAGAATTCTTTGAAAAATTTTGCCAAGCTTATGGTTGCCTAGAAATGAGATGGAAATGTACCTATCAAAGACTTGGTCCTTTTTTTTTATCTCAGTACTTTTTACGGCCGAAACTTTTTGGATACGAACTTGGCCTTATTTTCACATTTATGTTTTTGTGTGGATTAGAATTACTTTGCAAGAGATCATGGAGCAATATTTAATTATTGATGGAATTCCACAGTCTTTCAGATTGATAAAGGTCAATGGGGATGGAGCATGCTTCTTTAATACTCTAAGTATGGCAATGTATGGGACAGAAAAGCACTCTCTTCTATTTCGTAGGGACATTGTAGCTCATATTGTTGAGCATTATCAGGAATATGTTCATGGCATTAATATGCAAGGGCTATGTGAGAATCCTACGGTCGAACAGTATCGTGACTACATGACTCGTCCTTATGTGTACGGTGAATATGTAGAGATCATCGCGGCTTGTGCTTTATATCAAGTCCGTATTATAGCAGTTCGGTGTGGATACATAGAGTTTAATATCGGACGAGAGGAATGGCCGGTGATTGTAACTGAGTTCTCGGGTGAAAGAGATGAAGACCATTTCCATTTGCTCTGGCCTGCTGACACTTTGTTCCACTTCAATGCTTTGCCTTACAAATCTCCACCATCCAGACCTACTATTAACCATTTGGCCACTGACCGGAATGTAAATGTGTACCATAGAGCTCATTACGTGGCTAGAAGTCTGGTAGAAGAGAAAACAGAGTGACAAATAGAGTATGAGAAGAGAGTTGAAGAGCATATAAATGAAGAAGAAATGGATCAGTCTAATGGTGTTTTCTTTTCTACAAAAAAATGCTACATCTCCATGCAGAAAGTGTACTTACGTGTTTGTTTCTTAAAAATGTTTTGCTCTCTAAAAGGGCACTGTGTTTGATTCTAAAAAATTGCCCTCAATAATGGTGGAAGGCATTGCACTTTTTGCCCCGTTAAAATCGGCAGTGTTGTAAGTGCCCTGTAAAACAGATGGCAAAGCGAATTAATACCAAGTGGCCTTATTAGTACAACAAGATCTAGCATTCACCAAACTGTAATGTTAAATGCATATACAAAAAGTTGTTGTTTAGCTTTTCATATAGAGTTTGACACTTTGGTTAGAAAGCTGCAGATAATCTCCACTAATAACGCCACCTGGTATTAATTCGCCTTAACATGGGGTTTTGTTTATAAATAGTGTTACCAGACGAAGTTGAAAAAAATCGCCTGGAATTGGGAAGTAAAAAAGTTAAGGTTTTAAAGTTAAAATTTCTATTGTTTCATAGGCCAGCCATGAGAAAACATTACATTGTTAATGCTAGATTTTCAGTAATATAGAATCTTGCTGGATTCGGTGTTATAAAATTGCTCTCATAACAAAATCTTCATATGAAAAAATCGTTAAAAGTTCAGATCGATAAATCAGCTATCTGTTTACGTATTGTATGAAAATAAATTGGTGAGTTTTTTAACATATTCAGCAATTTTAAACAAAAATGTTAAAAATATGGATATTGCCGCATCTATTATATGTGCAGAAATGACTGTCAGTCAATTATTGGATTCATTCTCCTCATGTGATGAAGAAGATATGTTAAATTTATTAAGTCGTAGGCCTCATCCGCGTGTCAAAGGACTTGTTGATTTTTTTTTAATTGTGTAAAAAAGCTTCGCTGTCAGCTGTTAAAAACAGTGCGTTCCACTTTTTCATAAATCGAGTTTTATTCTATTGAAATAATGAGTTGCATTGTAACAGGGTTGGCAAGACATTTTATTCATGTGCCTTTCAACAAGGTGCCATTTTGTTTGTAGAAAAGAAAACACCATAAGTGGACATTTATCAAGAAAATGGGCCGCCCGAAGGCAAAAAAGGTAGGGAAGCCTAAGACTTCAGCCAACACCAGAGCAGAACAGTTGCGTGAAGCTGCGGCTAAATATTCTAATTCTAACCCCGCGGTGCACCAAAAGGCTGTGCCCGCATATTCTGAGTCTCACCACGAGGTGCACCAAAGGGCTGTAGCCAGATATTCTGCATCCCACCCCGAGGTGCACCAAAGGGCTGTAGCCAGATATTCTGCATCCCACCCGGAGGTGAACCAAAAGGCTGTGGCCGCATATTCTGAGTCTCACCCTGAGGTGCACCAAAGGGCTGTAGCCAGATATTCTGCATCCCACCCGGAGGTGAACCGAAAGGCTGTGGCCGCATATTCTAAGTTACACTCCGAGGTAGAGCAGAAAGCATATGCCCAGTATTCTCTTACTCATCCAGAAGTACTAAGAAAAACGAAAGAGCGTTATTACTTTAATAAAAAGTACAGATATCATCGTCAAGTAGATAGTATAAATAATTTGATGAAACAGCTCAAGGATCGGTTACAGGCAGAGAAGTTAGTTAAGTGGGTGCTGCAACATCGAAGCAAAGTAATTAAACAATATTTGCATGAGCACGAGTTATTAAAAAATAAGCTTACGACCAGAGTAGAGAAGTGTGAAAGCCTTTCAGGTGACAGTACTTTACAGAACAAGTTAAAATATTTGGTTGGTGAGTTGGTTCACTGTAATACTCAGGAGCCTTATCCACAGGGACAAGATCAAATTGACCAATGTATAGAAGTTCAACATGATGTTGCTACAGCTGAAAAGTTCTGGCCCTGTAACCCTGAGATTTGTAATCTGGTTGATTCTTCTTTCACAACTTTGTTGTCCGCCTTCAAGTACTTTATGCATTTAACACCAGCCACGTTGTTCTCTTCCTTGCAGAATGATGTGTCACTATACTTAACACACTTCAAGTCACTAACTTCGTTAAAACATCATTCACCTTGTTTGAGGACGATTACTAGACAGTTATACCAGTTGAAGTCTATACGTCAGGAACTTCTAACTATTGATGACGCGCTAGATCTAGCTGATGTAAACAAGTTGAAAGAGCTGGGCAAGTCTTCGAATCAGAAAACGGTCAGTGTTGATGTGAAAGTGGGTGATATCGAATTTAACGAGGATAATATTATTGAAAAGTTCAAGTATGCATTTCAAGATTTGTCAAAGATATGTAATGACACTCCCAAGAACGAGTGTCGATCTTGTCGTCGACTCAACTGTTTGCGTGATATGTCAAAAATAGACAGCCTTCGCAAGCCCATCAACACTGTCGTTTGAAATAGAATTGAGGAGTTTTATAAGTCCATTAATAAATCGCCAAGTTCTTTCATTTGCAACACTTGTTTAAGAAAACTTAGATCGAATAATATGCCAAGTAACTGTGTGTTGAACTGTCTACACTTCCATGCAATTCCCGATGAAATCAGCGAGCTCAACACATTTGAAAAAATGTTAATTCAGCGTGCTAAAGCTTTCCAAGTGGTCTTGAGTATGATTCCTGTTGGTAACAAAAAAATACCTAACAAACAAGCTATAAAAAAAGTCAAAGGTAGAACTTTTCATCTGCCTTTGCCGCTCGAAGCTACATTGAAAAAGCTGCCTCATCCGGAAGAGGCCGTTAACAAAAATCAAGAGCTCTTCATTTTGGTACGTAGTTCTCCTACGAAAAATAAAATCGTATGGCAGGAGTTAGTTGTCGTCAATAAAGTGTTTAGAGCTCTTGCTTATTTAAAACAGCACAATGAACATTATTCCAAAATTGTACTTCCTATTGACCCAAATGATCTTCTTGATGGATTGGATGAAAATATTGACTATGAAGTGGAACACAGGGACACAGAGGCTGATCTGGTGCTTGAAATCACTGCTCAAAAACACAACGAGAGTGCAGAAGCAATGATCACTCAGATATCTGAAGAGACAGAGCAATCAGAATATGATCAGTACACTATTTATCCTTTAAATGAAAAACGACAAACTGGTTCGGTTACTGCTTTGTATCAGATGTTAAAGGTTAATGCTGCCCTGTTAGACTCTCGTGATCACTTTATTGATGTTAAATGTTTTCCAGACTTATTTGCTAAAAGACAGTTTGGTCTGTTTCATCCACGTCCAGTAAAGCTCACGTCAGCTGAATTTATTAAGTCTCTATTAACATCTAAAGCAGCATCTTATATTGAAAAAGTCAGTAACGACCAGTTGGAAGGAGACTTACAAGCTATATTCAGCCGGCTGAGGAATACCGAACAATTCTGGAAGAAACCGAGAAGTGACGTGGTCTGCATGACTAAAAACTACGGTCCTGCCACGTGGTTTTTAACAATTAGCCCATCTGAGTGGATGTGGGATGACTTAGGACATTATATTAAAGAAGTTAATGGTCCTGAAATGGCAAACAAGCCCACAAGTGAGTTAGTTGCACTCGACCCTGTATCTGCATCCCGATTCATCGCAAATAAGTTCAAGGGGATGCTGGCATTCCTAACGTCCTCTGCTGTGCCTCTCGGTGAGGTCATTCATTACTTCTGGCGTAGAGAGTATCAGTCCAGGGGCCTCCAACACTTTCATTTAATGCTCTGGGTAAAAGACACACCAATATTGGAAGAGTCGACTGTTGAGGAGGTGGCAGAATTTATATCGAAATACATCACTTGTACTATTCCTAACAAGGACACCTCACCGCATAGGCACAATACTCACTGTTTACGAAAGAAGAAAACTAAGCGCGGCTATGCAACTGTATGTAGGTTTGGGTTCCCGCGTCAAGTGACTGACACTGTTGAAATTCGCGGTGTGGCTGAGTCAATAGCGGCTCGAAAAACATTATCGTCTAACAAAAGGTTGTATAATATTATTCGGTCTAGGGAGTCCATATATATTAATGACTATAATCCGGCTGTTCTTCTTGCGTGGAATGGAAATGTGGACCTTCAGTTCGTTGGTGAAAAGACAGCTGTGCTGAATTACTATATAACAAAGTATACAACCAAAGGTGAGAAAAGTCACATGCTCGACTCATTTGATACCATAAATTCTAACAAATCTTTGGCTAGTAAGCTTTTCAATGTCGGCCTACGTGCTCTCTGTAATCGAGAATGTGGATCTCTTGAGGCCAGTGATACTCTGCTGTCCATTCCGCTTCATGGTACTGATCCTAATACTACGATAAGATGGGTTGATATTAACATCAACAGAAATCGTAGGGTGAAGTCTAAAAAAGAAATTTTAAATTTGGACTCTGAGTCAACGGATATTTATTATGATTCTGTGGTTGACACATACTATCCGCAAAGACCTAAAGAATTAGATGACACACATCTATACGCTTTCGCCAGATTGTATGATGTCATTTCCTCTCGTCCCATTGCTTCGAATGTTGAATATTTCGAGTTGTCTCCATCCAAGTTTCTGAAAAAAAGAAAGCGTCATTATCTCATCAATCATTACATGTATGATGTCAACAAAATGCCAGAAAAATATTACTTTGCCATTTTGATTTTATTTAAACCTTGGAGAAACCTCGCTGTATTAAAAGCTGGCCAAAGTACCTACACCGAGGCGTTTAATGTCCTTAAAGATGAAATAAAAGACGGTATTAACTACGGCGAAGTGCAAACAGAGTTTGTCAACAACATTGACAAGGCATTTGAAATGATTGAGTCGAAAATTTCAGAAATTGAGGAAAGAGAAAACGATGAGATAGAAAACAATGAGGACGGCATAGAAAACCCCCTTGATTTTCATCCAGTAGAGGCACAAAATGCAATGGAAGACTTCCGCCAGGCTAATGACTCCATCACATCTGAAGAACTACAGAAAATGATTAGCAATCTCAACACCGATCAACAAAGAGTTTTCAAATATGTCACAGAAAAACTAACTCTTGACTGTACTGTGTTGCGACATTTCGGTAGTGGAACTGGAGGCACTGGTAAAAGCTTCCTTATTAACACAACTAGACACTGGGCAGCAATAAACTTGAAGAAATCAGTGGCTGTTAGCGCTCCAACTGGCATTGCTGCCTTCAATATAAATGGTTTGACTATTCATCGTCTCCTCCAGCTACCAGTTGAACACGGCCAGACTCCAAAATATAAGCCACTCTCTGACCAAGTATTGAGAGTGTTAAGAGCTGATCTTGCGAATGTACTTCTTCTCATTATAGATGAAGTCTCCATGATATCAAACATCACGCTCTTATTTATTCATCTTCGTCTAACAGAAATCTTCGATACCAGCGAGCAAGACGACGGTTGGTTTGGTAGAGTTCACCTTCTTATGTTCGGGGATTTACTTCAGCTGCCTCCTGTTAGAGAAAACTCCGCATATGAATATATTCCGTCTGCTCAAGCTTGTCAGATTATTGGCTCCATAGGCTCTCCAAATATCTGGAAATCATTGTTTACTTATGATGAGCTAATAATTAACATGAGACAAAGGAATGATAATACTTTTGCAGATATTTTATCTCGTGTCCGTCTTGGTGTTCTAACAAAAAGGGATCAAGAAATTCTATGTAAACAACTCTTGCCAATCAAGTCTACATCTCTTAACTGTCGCCTTAAAGAAATCACAGATCACTTGTCATCACTACCAGACGACACAGTTTGTCTACTTCCAACAAGGAACATGTGCGAGCAATTCAACGTTGCTATGCTCAAAAGGATAGATCAGCCTGAAATTGAAATCACTGCTATTGACAGTATTGACAGCCCTCGCTTTCTAAGTAAAAGGGCGCGAGAAATTTTAGGGAAATATGAGGATGATTCTTCATTGACGGCTGGACTTGAGCATAAACTCGTTTTGAAACTTGGTGCTCGCATTATGCTAAGGAGAAATATTGATGTAAGCTTAGGTCTCGTGAATGGTTCTATTGGCATTGTCCAAAATCTTGTTTATGATATTCAATACCGAACGAAAGTACAGAAAATCAAAACGAAATTTATCCATGGATTAGTGTACGACTTGGAGCGCGTTACGACAAAATTTGAGGTTTTACCACCGGCATATGTCAATCGTGAGCAATTCAGTATAAGCTAAGCTTACGCTATAACAGTACATAAAAGCCAAGGCTTGAGTCTTAATGATGCACTATTGGACATACGCTCATCACTATTTTCTTGCGGTCAAGCGTATGTTGCACTTTCTAGTTTGAAATCCCTCTCAGGTGTTCACCTTATAAATTGTGATCCCAGCCAAATAAAGGCACTAGGAAGTGCCATTCTTGAATATAATCGACTAAGATCATTGTATCGCCCAGATTTATCCCCTCTGCTTTATAGTAAGAAAAATAAACGAAAAATAAGTGATAGAGAATGGGCTTTAAAAACTAATGTATTACAAGTTCAAGAAGAATCACCAGTGCCACCTAAGAGGAAAAACCCTTCGAAACCTAATAACCGAACAAAGAAATCCCGCCCAGACAAATCTGGGATATGAATTATGGAAAAGAAATTGTTACCAACAATTATTTCCAGATTTTTAGAGAACCTATGGAGCCAATAATATCTCCACCTGACGCAGTCATCATCACATTAAATAACCTAAACATATGTAGACTTTAAATTAAAAAAATAAAATTATATATACATACATATAAATATTTATACAAAAACAACTTAGAAAAAAGAAGTGAGATCCACACAAAAACATAAATGTGAAAATAAGGCCAAGTTCGTATCCAAAAAGTTTCAGCCGTAAAAAGTACTGAGATCAAAATAAGGACCAAGTTCTTGATAGGTACAATTCCATCTCATTTCTAGGCAACCTGTAAGCTTGGCAAAAAATTTTTTGCCTTTCTAATATGGAAAGAATTCTTTGAAAAATTTTGCCAAGCTTATGGTTGCCTAGAAATGAGATGGAATTGTACCTATCAAGAACTTGGTCCTTATTTTGATCTCAGTACTTTTTACGGCCGAAACTTTTTGGATACGAACTTGGCCTTATTTTCACATTTATGTTTTTGTGTGGATCATTTTAAGTCGTTACATCGAATACCAACACAAAAAATTAAATAAACAAGTAAGAGTGCTATATTCGGCTGTGCCGAATCTTATATACCCTTCACCAATGCATATACATATATGTGATTCGCAGAATATAATAAGCCTGTATATCCTTTGTTAATATCCTTTGATAATACTGTAAGCAGTATGTGTGCATGTTTTATCATTACTTTTTTTCTCACTGAGCTTAAAAGGAATCTAAAATGAAAAACAAATCACATATTTTTTACTTCTAAAAACAAATGCATTTTTAACATACACACATATATGTACATACATATATATATAAATTAATATGTTTTTGTACATTTTATGTACTACTTTTTTATGACTTTTTTTTTTTTTTTGGAAAATGTACCTACTCTGTGCAAATTATTCGAGAAATATTTTTAAATGAAATATGTAGAAATATGTAGCTATTATACATATTAGGTACATATGTATATATGTACTTATATTATCCAATCAGCCTAACAGAACGTATCAGTTTATCGATTTCGAGAAGGCTAAAACAATATTCATTTTTCTAACGTAGGGCTAGTTCAAATAGTAATTATGTAAGTTATTTATTCTTCGTTATTGACCTATTACATAGGTACTTATGTATGTATGTACATATCAAAAAACACCTCATAGAAGGGAAAGTTATTTTACTGGTGACAAAATACTTTTTAGCGACGGGTCATTTCAATTATGTATACAGTATTTTTCGGTTAATTGACCCTACGGTTAATTGGTTTCCACGCTTAATTGAACCACATAATCGGGCAAAAAAATATTGCATACGAAAACACATGTAAATTTCCTCGGATAATTGAACCCGGTTAATTGATTTTCCCGCTTAATTGGTTCAAAATTCATGTCATCAAAAATAAATTTCCTCTTACTTTTACCCGGTTAATTGCAAATGAATTGTTTTTTAGTTTATAAATTTAATTTTTTTGTAAAACTAATGTGCACATAAATAGTGCATTTAATAGTAAATATGTACCTACTTACAATAATAAGTACCTGCGTATACACATATATGTACATTTTTTCTGTTACTTGCATTTTTTTCGTTTAAGGTAAAAAAAAAATTATTTTGAAAAACTTAAAGTGCACATATGCGATTTCTTTTAATTCATTAGTAGTTCCAATTATGCGGATTCTTGTAATTGAACGATTTGTTCAATTAAGCGGGTATCGGCTAATTGGTTCCCCGGTTAATTGAACAAAAAGTTGTGCAAATTTTGATGTGCAATTAACCGAAAAATACATATATACCTATGTACATATATATATATACACAAATGTATATTTAGCGTGTAGTACCTACACCTGTATCATACCATAGCGTTTTAATTTACTTTAGCAAAAATAAAATTTCGGTTCTGATTTTTGATTACATACATATATACAATTTTATAACCCTTTCAGAAATAAATTTAAAATAAATAAATACTCCAGTATTGAACTGAGGAATCGCTCACAATAATCCAACACACGACCCATCGTGCTACTGAGGCTAGATAGTTCTTTGTGTATATTAGTTTAAAAAAAAATATATATATATATATGTATAAAATAACCTGTTTATTATTTTCAAATATACATAGTTACAAGCCTATGTACATACATATATTTCAATTTTTAAAATGAAAAACAAATTGACAAATATACAACATTTTAAAAGATAAATACAGAAGCATTTTTAACATACATATAAATACATCAGAGTATATTTTTGTAATCATCAGTGTGCGACATTTTTTTCCACAGAGTTTACTTGTCTGGTACGTATAGTGTTCTAAAAACGATGTGTGTGCATACATACATATTTATGTTTATAATGTGCTTTGGTGAAAAAAAATTTAAATTTTTTATGTGTGTAGAATAGTGCTTGGTATCAGAGCTGCCGTTTTTTGTTATTTCTAACAAAAATTGGTAATGTTATTTTTTAATGTGAGATGCGAATATTTTTTCATTTTGGTTAGTTTTTTTCGTTTGAATATTTTTTAACTATATATATAACTTGTTAAGCTTTGAAAACAATTTTTGAAAATTTTTAATTACCTGTTCATAGTACGATTGGGTCCCAACACTGTCAACACCTCTCCGTACTACTAAATGATCTGCTCTGTGTTATCAAAAAATATTCAATGATTCACATCTATCTAGACCTGACAACTTTCAAAGCAAAAATGGGATGAACGAAAAAACTTTCGAACAACTTTTTTATTTCGTACAAAATTTATTATCATTGCCACATAGTTCTGCTGCAGCCGAAAGAATGTTTTCACAGCTTAATTTAAACAAAACCAAATTTCGTAATAGTCTTGATTTTAAAACTATTAACAATATTATCCAATCGAAACAGTTGTGCAAAAATCAAAATGTTGCCCACTATTTACGGTCTGCCAAAGATATGAATTGAAAATTCGTATATAATTTCTAATCTCAATACTGTGAATTGTAAATCTATTAATTTTTTGATTTAAAAGAAAAATTTTGTAAAACAATTACATTTTTTTCCTGAAGTACAAATATTGTTTATTTTAAATAAATAAACACTTTAAAAAGTTTGTTTAAATTTAAGTTTCTTGCTATGTTTTTCACTTATTAATAAGAAATTTATTAATATGTAAAAACAATTTCTTTTTTTCCTTTCTTATTATTTATAAATGTGCAGTACAAATATTGTTTATTGTAATGATCCTATTCAAAAAAAATTTTAATTTATAAACTTTCAATCAAATGAATTTTGTATAAACATTTGGCAGGTTTAACTCTTATAAAAAAAAACTATTTTTACGAATAAGGGCTCAAATAAACAAAAACTGATTTCAATTTAAGTTTCTCCTTTTCATTTACTATTAGTATGATTTTTTTTTTTTTGTTTTCTTGTTTTGCAATTATTATTTAACTATGTATAAAATGCAAATAAACTGTATGTAATGCTACTTTAAATAAATATAAATATTTTTTGTTAATAAAATATGCATTTTAAATTTGGTTATTTTTTCACATTTGGTAACTTTTTCAAAATATTTGGTTGTAATATTTTTTTGGTCGTGGCAGCACTGCTTGGTATGTTAAAAGCAAATAACGATTTGAATGTGTTGATCTTTCAAAAGCAAATGCCTTGTATTTTTATACACACATGCTTAGATGTGTGACAAAAAGGGGTTTGTACAAAAAAATACGTAAAGTTATAATTAAGTTAATATACATTCAACACTAACAAGCCTCTGTAGCACAATGGTTAGTGGGTAGAAGTATAGTGAGCGACTCCTCAGTTCAATACTGGAGCACAAAGTATTTATTTTAAATTTATTTTTGAAAGGTTTATAAAATTGTATATATGTAATCAAAACTCAGAACCGAAATTTTATTTTTGCTAAAGTAAATTAAAACGCTATGGTATGGTGTAGGTACTACACGGTAAATATATGTGTATAAAGTCGAATTCGGATAAGAACGCACTGTTTATATGTAAAAAACGCTTAATTGAAAATAAAAATTGTTATTTATATTTATTATTTTTGATCAATCTCAAAGCACTTGCTTGCATTTGCTTAAAAGAAAACCTGCTGATTGAAACATATTTTGTTTAGAAATAATCTAATTTATATGAAACAAACATCCCAAAAAGGAAAAATGTTTAATTTCTGGTATGTAACAAAATACTTACTTGTCGAATACGAATAAAAATATATTAAAATAAGCAAATAGTCGAAAAATCGAATACGAGTATTCGTAACATTACTAGTACGTAGGTACATACATAAAATAAAGATAATGGAAATTTTTTCAGCATCCATCGACAGCTTCTATTATTTATTCATGGATAGCTCAAATATATTTATTAGATCAACATCAAGCTTAGTTAGAACTTTAAAATTCAACAAACATTAACATTTTCAACACAAATACTTACATATATATGTAATGCTGCTTCTGTGTGTATAAATATTATTGTTTGCAAGTATTTTAAATACCCTGCAGTCGCCGTAGCTAGCGAATGTCTAGCTATTTCGCGAGCTACCAGTCATTTCCTCTAACTACCAGCCTAACAACTAGCAATGCACTCGACTGACGATTTGAACATACGGATGACATTGACGGTAATCACTTGACGCGATCAGACCGATGAGATCACTGGTGAGCAACTCCCAACTATTTCTCTAGTCAAAATGTACCAGTTAGATCAACAATGATATTTCCTAAATGAAAATACTACAGAAATTTAATTTTTTTTTGATACATATTTGTTTATTTATCAAATTTCTTTTTCAATAGTTATAAAATATTCAATTAATTGTTCTTTTTCTTTGTTTATGCAACGTTTTAGTTGACTTCTGCTCATTTTACCTTTAAAAACACTTTTTTTACATGTATATGTGTGAGAGAGTCAAAGGCGAACTCTTGCATTACTTGTGGCCACTGTAGTATTTAGTCGGATTTTCGTTAGGGAAATACTTAACGATTTCGATTAAAATTCTACTTTTAAAAATGCAGGGTATGCCCTTTTTATGAAAACATTCAGGCATACATACATATATATATATACATATATATAATTATATAATATATATTTGTACGTATGGTTGGGCGCATGGGCAATAATACAAAATATTTATTTTGTTTTTCTACCGTAAGACATTTCTGTATTATGTCTGAAGTTATACCTATTTGATGTTTACAAGTTTTAAATTGAGTTTGTGAAGAGAAACATTTTTTTAAAAAATTTAATTATTAAGTAAGTATTGCAAAATCAGGTAAACTTCGTTAATACAGTCTTTTTCGGTTAATTGCACATCAAAATTTGCACAACTTTTTGTTCAATTAACCGGGGAACCAATTAGCCGATACCAGCTTAATTGAACAATTCGTTCAATTACAAGAATCCCGTTTAATTGAACAATTTGTTCAATTACAGAAATCACGCATAATTGGAACTACATACTAATGAATTAAAAGAAATCGCATATGTGCACTTTAAGTTTTTCAAAATAATTTTTTTTTACCTTAAACAAAAAAAAGGCATGTAACAGAAAAAAATGTACATATATGTGTATCGCAGGTATTTATTATTGTAGGTACATACTATGTACTATTAAATGCACTATTTGTGTGCACATGAGTTTTACAAAAAAATTAAATTTATAAACTAAATAAAAAACAATTCATATATTGGTTTTACAAAAAAAACATAAACTTGAACACAAATTTTTTCACAAATGATGTCAATAATGTATGTGCAAAAATGCCAGATTATTTTTCAATAATAATGCAATTAACCGGGTAAAAGTAAGAGGAAATTTATTTTTGATTACATGAATTTTGAACCAATTAAGCGGGAAAATCAATTAACCGAGTTCAATTATCCGAGGAAATTTACATGTGTTTTCGTATGCAATATTTTTTTGCCCGATCATGTGGTTCAATTAAGCGTGGAAACCAATTAACCGTAGGGTCAATTAACCGAAAAATACTGTATTATTTTTAGTTCAATAGATAAATATAATTAACATGAAAAATTTAATAAAATTTACAAGATAAATAGTGTTTTATCACGTGCAGATCTTTAGTCAATTAAAAATGATTACGAAAACATTAAGAATAGTCTAAACGACATTGTTAAGACATATTTTTACAAATCGAAACTTTCAAATTCGTTACAAAATCGAAGTTTTTGGTTTGATGGGTAACTTTGTTTTATATTTATACGCACATTTTTACATACATATGTACATACATATGTTTGCCTTATGTTGGCTTGTTACTTTCATTTCAGCACGGATTTAAAGTTGATATTGTTATATGTACATATTGATATAATTGCTATGTAGGTACCTACATATGTATGTATGTATATTGTTATTTGTTACACACATAATTACCTATTATTTTAACTGTAGGTAATAATTTGATATTTGAAAAGTCAACACTATTTTGAGTTAGCTTAAAGCTTAGTACATATCTACATACCTACTTGCTTAGATGAAAATTCAAATTACTAGGGGGTTTTTAAAAACACATACATATGTACATACATATGTATGTAGCTATTATACATATTAGTTACATACATATGTACTTACTTAGATTATCCAATCAGCCTAACAGAACGTATCAGTTTATCGATTTCGAGAAGGCTAAAACAATATTCATTGTTCTAACGTAGGGCTATTTCAAATAGTAATTATGTAAGTTATTTATTCTTCGTTATTGACCAATTACATAGGTACTTATGTATGTATGTACATACATTTCAAAAAACACCTCATAAATGAAAAGTTATTTTACTGGTGCAAAATACTTTTTAGCGACGGCTCATTTCAATTATGTATATGTATATATATATATATGTATAAAATAACCTGTTTATTATTTTCAAATATAGTTACAAGCCTATGTACATATATTTCAATTTTTAAAATGAA